>JAQFYZ010001546.1:0-22652 GCA_034695085.1 Cylindroiulus punctatus
GATCCCCACTCCTTATAATCCCAGAGCACCCAGGAATCCAGTGTTGCCTCACCAGTATTTGGAAAACAATCTGTATCACCAAAGCCAAACCCTGCAGAAAAGTTCAAGAGGGCTGGCAAAAACAATAGCGATAACAATTCCTGCCAGTTATGTCACATCCTGTTAATAATGCATATGGAGGTCCAGCCCCACAAGTGTCAAAATGCGACGCACTATCGGGTTGGCAATTTACGAGCAGGAACCAGTTTTCACCAACATCAACCTGGTTGTTTTTGTGTGATCACGCCTTGGATGCTGCTCAGAGAGGTCTTCTCTTCAAAACTGGCAAAAAATCTTCAACGTTTTAATTTGCATCACGTTGCCAAGCATGGTTTATGAGACAAGTATTGATACCGCCTCCACGACATTGGCAGGTGAAAGTCGAGCTAATATCACTGTGTATACAAATTAAGGTATTCACAGCAGGAAATCAAGTTTGCCCTCCAAGTCATGAAAATCACCATAAGACTTCCCCAGATGATACCAGACAGGGCCAGCAAATATTGTTACAGGGGGCCGTGCAAAGAGACGTGTATTAGAAGAAGACATCCTATACTTCAACATAATTTCAGCAAATTAAGGGAAGAAAATTAGCACGCTGTTAACGTGCTTATGCCAAATATTAATGCTGCCCATTTGTTTTTCCTCATAACGAGGGCCCACGTCACTGGAAATCATAATGTTCTACCAGGTTGGTGTGACATATCATGCCATATTCCCAGGCCAGCATTTTATGATGCTCATAAACTTACATGGGCAAGCAATGCCATCTCGTTAATGGCAGCAGGGCATGGAACTAGGCTGATTTTCATATTTTGCCGGTGTCATATTGGATTCGAGTGGAATCGATACGAAGCACAGAAATAACTTGCTTGCATCAAAAACAATAAATCTGTTACTTTTTAATGAGATCCGCCATAAAGCATTGGCCGAAGCAAGACATCAACATTCAATGACGTTATTTACTGTGCATACAAAAATGTTGATATCGCCAGTGTTCAAAGCTAAATTTTCATAACCTTTCGCAAAAACAATTCTTGGGTGCAGCTATAATATTCTGGTGTGCAGCACCATCAACCATCAACAATTCCCCATTAAAAAATTCATGCATAATTCTGCAAAAAAAATTATTTTTCTGCACAAAGTTTTCCGTTTTAAAAAAAAAATCTGCAGAAAATATTACAGAAAGATAATATTCTGCAGAAAAAAATTGGGACCCCAAAAAATTCTGCAGAAAAAATTCGGACCCCAAAAAGTTCTGCAAGAATTGTTACAGAAAAAAATTTATTCTACGTATAATTTTCTGCAGAATTACTTTTGCAGAAATAGTTATGCACAATTTAATCTGCATAACAAGGTCTGCATAAAAAGGTATCAATTTTATGCAGAATTCCGCATAGACTTCTGCAGAATATGCAGAAAGATTTTTAATAGGGTTGATTATCTTCCTGTCATTGGGTGAGGCATTTTGGAATCCGAATTGGAATCCTTTTAGCATATGGTGATTTTAGAATCGGGACTTCAAAACACCCCCACCCTATCAATATTCGTCTCAATGTGGTGACATACATACAGTACAAGAAAGACTTGGGCGTCATTTTGTTTTGATAATAACCAACACTTTTATAAAAACAAGCACCTGAAATACTGCGTGGTATGAAAACTGCACGGAGATATGAAACGTGTTTGGTCCCTACATATTTCCAACAAGAATTTCAGCAACGCCGCAGGTGAAATTTTTAGAACTAAACCAAAAACAATTTTTTGGTACCCCACCCTGGTGGCACCCTTTGCATGGTCCTGGTTATCTCATGTGCATCAAGTGAATAAAAGGAATTAACTTTTTATTATATATTACATTTTCTTAGCCCACCCCTACCCCCTGTCATCATTTGATCGACAATCCACTCCCCAAGACAATGACATCACACTTGGTATAAGCTTATGATGGTTTAGCACATTTGGGATGTTACCCTTACCCTTACATGGTCTTCAGATAATACCATCCCCAAGACAATGACATCATAGTTGTTGTATGATATCTTAGCACACTTGGGATGTTACCATTAATTTATATGGTCTTCAGATGATACCATCTAATCAATCAGAGTAAGGCTGAAGAGGTTAACAGTAGCCTGAGGTCAACTCCAGGAAAGGGGCAACGAAGTTCAACACTGAGCATCAGACTGTGTTGTTTGGAATTTCAAAACCAATGGTAAGAAAACGACTTTGCAACAACAGATTTAATCCAATGCAAGGGCTTGCTAGACCTGATTTTCACAAATCGTCGACACATTTGTCAAAGTTATCAAACTGTTCCTGATGCCATTGCCTCAGCTAGCACAGCCTCACAGGAAGTAATTGAGCTCAAGGTTGATGCCCACTCCAAAGCTACTATCAAGCACTGATTGAGACAGAATTACACCAACCGCGCTGACTTTATCACAAATACTACTTGCACCTAAACGTGACAACAGGCTGGTATTGCTCGGCGTGCTCTGGATGACGGCATAATGCTAACAAGGACCAATAGGGATTATCAGCAACGAAAAACACCGATTGCAGAAACATTTTCAGATATTAGTTCACAATCACGGTCTGCTTCAGACTGTTTGAGACCAGTATCTGACTGATGACGCATGCACGCTTTGAAAAAAGAAGCAGATGCTACATTTATGTTTACATACACGCCTTAACTCACCTACAAAGCACCCTTACACCACTGAGTGAAACTTTCACAAATCCCTGATATTTCCCCCAGCTTCCAGGTCATGATACCTGAAAATTCCCTGCCATTTTTTAATGCAAAAATTTGCTGTGTAATTCTTTCCTTCTTCAGTTCAAGTTCTTTAACATGCTGCTTTCCTCGCCTAGAGATTGTGTAATTCTCGTTTAAGTAGTGCCACGTGTTTACCTAAACAGATTTCCCCCAAAAATTCAATTTTCAACTTCCCTGACTTTCCCCGGACTTTTTCAGGTTTAATTTTTTTTTCTTGACGACTAAAACTGCGAAAATGTGACATAAGCCAATATAAAAAATGCTATAGTTATGGTTAATTGTTTAGAAACATAAGATGAACACAAATTTCATTAAGGAACCACCACGAAGCACACATTTTAATAAAAAAAATCAAATTTAGATTAGTTTTTCCATATTTACAATTTCATTATTGATCTCTTCAACAAAATTGTTCGCGCCAACTGACATACTGACTTGGTACAATTGAGTTTCTTAACTTCCGTATCAAAAGATTAGCTAAATCTCCCTGACTTTTTTAAAATAAAGCAATCTTCCCTGATTTCTCCAGGTCTGGGTCCTTAGTTAAACCTGTAAACTGTTAACTTTATTTGCTATTTGCTCATTTGCAGCAACAAACTTGCTCGGTTTGAGGGCATTTAGGTGCCGGAATCCAACTACCCCCATGCCGACTCTCAAATCAAGTATGCTCCAGTCGTGTAAAGGCCAGTCATACAGTTTGACATGCATGGTTCACTTAAGGTTAAGTGCAAGTGAGCTTACATGTAAGTGGCTATAGCAATAAAGACGCTGGCTGCTGACTGATGCCACAAATTCAGAAATTCAATCACCATTTCACCAGGAAGAGGGCGCTTCCTGGGATCAGGGTTGAAGCAATTAATGACTGTCGATGTTAATCTAGAGTAAATCACTACGTGTTGTGAAATCCGAATCAAAACAACGGGTGGGGTCGACAATGCACTTAATGAGCCCAAAGTGGGCCATTTTAAAATGGATGTTTTGAAAGTGAACACAAAATGAACACGTGTAGGCCAAAATCAGCTCACTTGTTGAAAGTTCGAGCAGCGTTTTTTATTTACTATTACGTTCATTCACACTTGTCAGTTCCTTGACATTGCTTGTTCACACCTCTGGAGACGCCTTCGGTGCTTTCACCTGAAGTAGTTTCGCCAATAAGCAAGCGCGTCCGAAAGTAGGTCCCCCTCGTGACCCTAAAATTGGGTGTAAAATGGTCATTAAACAGGTGTTGAACCAGTTACAACTAAATCAGTTGAGGAAAATTCAATGCCGAATAGCTGAATGTGTCATGAATGGATACAAAATAAAACCATAATTCGCAAATGGAGAAGTTCGAGCAGCAGTGTCCATTGGAATTAATACTGTAAATTTCAAGACATCATATTACTATCGGGAACCATTCAAGTTTTATATCATGACAAAATCATCTATTTCAGACAGACGCCTTGGCGTGTCTGCCACGTCATCATTAAATGATGGAATGAGAACTCCGAAGATTAATTATAAAAACTAAACAATGTAATGAGTGTATTCGGTTGACTTAATTTCAACAAATTGGATGGTACAAAGTTTTCGGATGGTATGGTCATATCATGACACCATGTCTCTAAGAGGACGTTCAACTATTATGTGATCACCTCTAAGCGTTTTTTATACCACTTTCTCCCAAATGTCATCATTTGTCATAATTTTTGAAGATGTCATTGACCAAACAATAGTACAAGTTTTAATGAAAACAAAATTTTTGCTCTAATTTATAAAAAAAATGCGGGTATGGGGAGTAGGTGAACTTGAGGGACAGCCATGAGGAGTTGAGGCTTCCTTGCCATGGGATATGGAGTGACTGTTGCCTGGTTTAGAAAAGTTGAAAACCTTAAGTTCTCACACTCCTCATTTTTTATGATATTGGGTCCTGGTTAAAAAACTTGAAAACTAACTCCTCGCAACTATACCTCAGATGCCAAAACTATTCACAGCTATTCCTCAGATTCATCAACTCCTCACACCTCATTTTAGGAAATTGGGCCCAGCAATGATGAATTTTAATCCAACGCTTTATAAAATGTCAATGACGACTCATCATTTTCGCCAACCCCCTAATCCTCTAATCCAAATATCTCCAAATTTCCGTCATCACTGCTGACCTCTCCCCAACTTGATCACATCTAAATCAGATCAGTACTTGCACGTCCTCAATCAGAGCACAGCTATGGACCCTGCAGGCCATTGCATAGCCACTTTTGTATTTTCCTCTTACCATTGCCTGAAATTAGTTACAAAGGATAACTTGGCATGTTCTACTTAGATGGCATCAAAGGGCAACTTCGCATGTTCTACTTAGATGGCATCAAAGGGCACCTTCGCATGTTCTACTTAGATGGCATCAAAGGGCAACATACTGCCTGGAAACAATCAACAGGAAACTTCTTTGAAACGAGTCTGGACTGTCCTAAAATGTTCAAAAATGAATCAAGGGCAAAAACTCCATGAGCCTAACATCAACTTCATGACTATTCCATGATTTTAAAGCCCAGTAGACACCCTGGCTTCAATGGGAGCAATATCCTATGTTCCCATGTAAATATTCCCTGCAGAATCCTACACAAAATAATTTTTTTTTCCACAGAAAAAAGTAGCATGCAAAACATTCATGCAGAAAATGTTAAAGGCAATCTGTAAATACAGGACATGCATGCTTGCACGCAAGTTCTGACTGTTAATTATTGTCACTGCATAAGCCATGAGCTTAAAAACAATTCCAATTGCTTAATTAGCAGTCAAATCACGCTAGTAGAACTTATCAGATTGATTAAACCAAAGATCATGACATAAAAATTGGATCACTACGGAACACATTTGCTGCATAAAGATCTCTGCACAATATTTTCTGCAGAAAAAGGGAACAAATCTATGCAAAATTCTGCATAATTTCCTGCAGTGAATGTGCATAGCATTTTCTGCAGAAACTTTTTCATATGGGTTCACACCTCTGAGGATTTAGGCTGTTTGAAAGGGGTATACCCACCATGCAAAAAAATTCTTTACACCCCAGGGGTGTAACAAATTAATACAAACATTAATTTTATTTCTCACCTAGGAGGGCATACCCTTTCAAACAGCCTTATATGGCGAATGAATACAATGCGTAGTCACGTCCCATTCATGGGCATTATGCAACAGCAGTTTACAACTATCGATTCCCGCTTCCGTGACCAGAATTCACTTTGCCAAAGCGTGTTCACGACTGAAAGCACAAATGTCGAGATTTTGATCAAAGTGGTGCTAAAGGGAGTATCACAAACTACATAAGAAGCAAAACAGGCCTGTCCACCAATAAGTTATCTCTCCGGGTTACCAGAGCCTACCAGAGCGGGCCTCAAATTAATTACCTCAAAGTTCATTACGGCATCAGAAATCTAAGCTAATCAAACTTAGCCATTGACGTCCTCATCAGAGGTATCACTTATTGTTGAAAGATAATTAGCCAGATTTGAGGCATGTTGCAGGGTAACTAATGCTGTTACTGCTGGCCAACAATATTTCCAACTGGGCTATCTATTAGTAAAAATTTGATCAGAAGTGATGCATGTTTGTTCACAACAAGTAATAACGAAGCCAGGGTTCATACTCAAATTTACAAAATCATTTCCCTGATTTTCCCTGACATTCCCTGACAACCCAAGTAAATTTCCCTGACTTATAAATCGTGTAGAAAAATTTTTTAAACCTGCTCATGAGAAAAATATAATGTTTATTAATATCAACTTTTGGAAATGGTCAGCAGAAATCTCAAAATAATTAATAAACATGTAGAAAATTATTTTTTGGGATGGAATTTATTTTTCAATTTTATTTTGTTGAAAAAACTGTTATTTTTCCTGACTTTCCCTGATTTTACAGCAAAAAACGTAGTTTTCCCTGACTTTCCAGGTGCGTATGAACCCTGGAAGTAAATGATATGAAAAAATTGCCATAGGCGAAATTTTGTGCAAATTTGGATTACATTTGATGCATTTCAACCAAATATTTCATAAAACAACAATGCTGAAAATCTTCACTTGCCCCTCCTCATGAGTCCTCATGAGTCCTGGACCACAGAACAGTGTCCTTATAATGGACACTGTTCTATGGGCCAGGACTCGAGAGGATAATACTTGAACGTCCCCGAAGCAGTGTAGCCCAACATTTCCTCGCAATAAAATTCGCACATGGTGTTTTTTCAGTATTTACCAGTCTCCCCAGAAATTCACTTTTCAACTTCCCTGACTTTTCCCAGGTTTAAAAGAATTTCACCGAGCATTAAAAATCCGAAAATATGACATATGCCAATGCAAAAAATGTGATATTTATTGTTCGTTGTTTGTAAACATGAGGTGAACACAAATTTTAATAAGGAACCAGCAATAAAGCACACATTGTTAAAAAAAAACTTCAAATTTAGATTTAGCTTGAGTTTTCTTGACTTCTGATTCCTTGTAGCCCTGTAATTTGTATATTTTTTTAACTCGATTCGAATTAAATTTCTGGCTAATGATTAGGGGTGGGGTCTGGCAATGATGACAAATGCAAACATGGGGGATGCTTTATAATATAATTATCCATTCTTTACTTTATCAATATTTACTATACATTTACTGTTTATATAAATTCAATAAATAGGCAACTGTGTGTACGAATTGACATTTTTCAGGACTACTGACGACATCTGACCAAAGAATTTGGCCAGATCGACCAAATCGATAGCTGAAAACGATACGTTCCTTAGCTGATTTAGTTGAAGAAATGAGTAAGTAATGACCGAATAATGACCCTCATTTAGGGACGCTGTTTATAGTGAAACACGACGCCCTATGGCGACGATTTTAATAGGTTATCAGAAGGCGAGGAAGTGCCCGAAATAACGTTTCTTGGCGATGTAATTTTAAACAGGTCATTAAATTGGATGAAATGCCCTAAAATGGCGCCTATTGAAGAAGTTGTCTTTGTTGCATCTTTTTTAGGAAGTTACAGTCCTTTCAAGTATACATGACGTCTGTCATATAGACTTTAGATTCCTTTCAATCTCTACAGTTAAAGGAAACCAGATCCAAAACCACCTTCAAACAAGTACTCCTCAAAAAAAATTTAAAAAAACTCAAAACAATGCCATCGTCGTACAAAGTTTCAAACTTCTAGCCAGAGCTAGATCAAACCGATTCATACTTTCTAGTTTAAAATTCAAACAAAAAATCAGGAACATAGGCTAAGCACCTTTAATTTGCAAAACCTGTCCCTCGAGGGATAAGAATGCTTCGGTCGAACTAAAATCGCAAGTTTTGAGACAGGGCTAGGCTAGATCAAACCGATTAGCATATGTTTTTTACCCAGGTACAAGTATGCAAATGATGAAGCAAAACAGCAGCAGGTAGCTAATGTTGCATTAAAAAACTGATACAAGTTACATACTTACCAAGGGCTAAACTGAGGCAATAACATGAATATTAATTATAATAAGCTGGATTCCAACCCTACCAAGTCATTTCATATGATATGCAATATTCATTTCATATGATATACAATATTCATTTCATGCAATATGGGCTTTGTGCACTATTTTTAATTGGCAATTTCAATGCCCTTGCAATGCTCTAAGATCACCAATAAAATCATCTGCTGAAGAGGAAAACTAGAGCAGCAATTCCCATGTTAACTGCAACTTTACAATATGTTGGAATTGCATCTAAAAGTAGACTGGTCACATTGTGCTTGGTCAACGTCCAAACTGTGAATCCAAAGTGCGTGGATACAGGAAAAACAGGGCGCAGTAGGCTACCCTTTGAAGATAATGTCCAACTACATTTCCTATAGCCAATGTACAGCACACTCAATGTACGATGCCTATCGAAAATTAAGCAACAGACTCACTGACATCTTGATAATGTTGCTGGTTCGCGTCATAGTTCCTATATAAACCATTTCGCTAAATTTGAGAGCACTACAGAGTATCGAAGTTATGGGCAGCAGCGGCAGACTGTGTATCGGTAGCAACAAAATGTACAATTGCTGTGCATTGACACAGGCTCGTGAAAGGCAAATGCAGGCATCTGCATGAGAATAATTAACCGCAATGTGTTCACCATACAAACATTGTGGTAGACAAATTCACAAACTAACAAGTGATTATGGGTTGCCAATGGCAGATCCCAAACCAATAAAAGAAAAACTAAGAAGGCTTAATTCAAAATTCACCGGTTTCTACAAAGTTTTCTTTGAGTGCTGGCTACTACATTGTTTCATGAGATTAGGCTGTTGCAGTACAGTGTTTTGCAAAGTGTTTCTCATGCCCTGCGGTCCGATATGTTAACGTGGGATAGCTAGGCCTACTATATTTAAGATGGTTTAAGAACTTGTCATTGTATAATCTCACTAACTAGACCGATACCATTCTATCTGATGAAATTTGCTGCAGTCTACTAAACTGCATTAGTGGCGATCTAGCATTTCCGTATAGAGCCTCATTTGGGACTCTGGGGATCAAGCCCCGAGTGGGAAAACCCATATAAAACTAAATCTTGTAAGGAAACAAATGTACAATTGTGGCATCTGTTTGTGAAAAGCCTAGTTGAGCTCATTCAGTTCTGAAAAAGTTTGGTCTAAGGCATTCATGATAGTGGAGTAAAAGTATCCAATTCCTTTAATTATAATTCCTTATAAAAACACTTTGTTAGTGAGTAATGGGAAGTTAATTTGTATTCCAAAAGTATTATCAGCGGCCGTTGCCGTCACTGACTTTCATAACATGCTGAAATACCGACAATGATGCGCTGATGAAAGCTTTTTTTGGCTTGAAACCTCCAAAAAAAATGTCTGTAGGCTACGTACATTACGGTACAAAGCAGTGAAACAAGCCAACAACCTAAGTTTGTATGGCCCATTCGCATCAAACACGAGCAGCATCCACACGCAGAGTCACTTCGAAAATTCGTATCAACACCAACACCAGTTTAAAGCCAGAAAAAAACATTTTAAAGAGAAAAACACTTTAAGCAAATAAATTTCTCATGACGTCCCAGAACAAAATCTCTCCTAGTTTACTTCCCCATTTAAGTTATCAATTTGCCACCTCTCTTCCTAGACATGCCACATTACATTGGTCAAATCATGAGGCTTTGCTCGCATCAACTTCTGGAGCCTGCAGAAACACTGACTGGGCCCAGCAAACTTGGGAACATTTTTTGCAACGCTCAGACATCGGGAATCTCGTCCAGACCTCAGTCGCGATACCCAGATTGAAATCTCTGGCCTACCCAACAAACTGGAAACCACTTCGAAAATGCATTTCAATAACTTTAGGTCACGAAATAAGGCACTTACAGTCGAAACACGTTTAGGCAGACCCAATGTCCCAACTTCTATTCAGGACTTCCAGTGTTGAACGCATACCACGCAGCAGTCAGACATGCCAACGATGTCATTTTTTGTCATCATCACGTCCCATTAGTAGCAAAGAAACGTCGGCGCGCGACCCCACCGTGCGCCAAATTGCGTGACCTATTATTGCAAAGCGACTGCACAATTTCAAGCAACAACCTTGAGCGGCCATTTTTAATTGGAACGAGATCGGCGTGCACACAGAGGCGTGAAAACTAGTTTTCCTTGCGAAAAACGAGCGATTTTCAAGCGTAAACTACGGAAAATTAACGAACGAAACCTCCCGAAACTAAGCGACATTATGTCGATGTTAAACTAATAATCTAAACGGTAAAAAACGTGCAAATTCGCTCACCTTATTTTCAACGTGTGATCTCCATTCCACCAGAGTCAAGAAAAACGAAACCTGAATGCGAAATCGAGGCTACGCCGCTCGCAGCGCCATCTAGCGGCCAAATAAACGATGGTGCCTGGTGACGAGGCTAGGGTGGTGAGAAAGGGGGCGTAGCATGTTATGATTTTGGAAAATGTGCATTTGTGTAGCTAAAAGCCCATTAGTGCTCATTTTGGGAGAAATTGGGCCACTAGAAATCAATTGTTTATTCTTAAATTGTTATATGAAAGTCATCCTCTTAGGTAGAAATTGGTTCGAAAAATGACGTCACGTGGTGAGCTTGACCGAATGATGACGTCATCATTTATGTGCATTTGTGTAGCTAAAAGCCCATTAGATCTCATTTTGGAAGAAATTGGGCCACTAGAAATCAATTGTTTATTCCCAAATTGAGGATATATCCTCTTAGGTAGAAAGGGATTAGAAAAATGACGTCACATGGGGAGCTTGACCAAATGATGACGTCATCATTTAATTCAATTTAATGAACACATGCATCCACAATTAGCACTTGAGGTGCCATGTGCTGGGGGCAGATCTACCCAAGTCCCAAATATAAAAGTAAAATAAAGTAAAATGAAATATACAAAATGTGCAGGAAAATTGCAACAAACAAAATAGATAAATAAAATATCTACATAATATAATATATTAAAGAAAAGAAAATACATCAGAATGATAGGCCACCCAAGTACAAAAATGGTACAGAAAATTCCAGTAGAAAAGAAGTAAAAATAAATTAAACACAGTGTGCAGGAAAATACAATTTTTTTTAATCAGCAAAATACATGTACATCGGTGACTTGCCACCAGAACATTTTTTCAGCAATGAATACAAAGATACTTAAAAAAAAGTAAAGTTAGGAAAGACTTGCACTTATCGGTACTTTTATTTTTATTTTGCTTATTTAGTTTTATTTTCCTACATATTCTATTCCTATTTCTTGAAGTAACTTTCCTGTACATCTAAAAACGAATTTAGATTCCCACCACATGGCATCTCAGGTGCTGACTGTGGGTGTATTAAATTGAATTGAAATTGAATTGAAAATGTATTGGGGTTTACAATTACGGTCAAGTTAGTGTGACGCAACCATGTAGGTCGCAATTATATAGTATGGTCACATCAACTGTAAGATGTTTAATATTACTTTTATAATATCTACTTATTTATATACCTATGTTGTTACCAAAAATGTAAAATGCTTTATTTTTGATTAAATTAGACAAAGTAATTCCTGCATGAGTTGCTTCAGGTCAAGGCCCCTCCATCCATTTTATAAATCTAACTGTAGTTTCTATTTGAAGATATTGGAGAATCAGAAAATTGAGGTTAAACACTACGTGTATGCCACTTTAACCACAGTTTATTTTCTGCTGGAAATTTTCATTTCAACACCGAACAATCGAAAATGCCATCCATAATCCAGCCTGATGCAGACATGATGCTAAACATCTTAATTATTGATTTTGGCAAATTGCGGTGTAATTGTTTAATGTCGCCAAGGCCACCATCTATTGATTCTTAATTGGAGAGAGAATAATATTTTCGTTGTACCAATATTTAGATGTTTTGCTACTAATTGAGCGTTATCCTTGTTTACTCCTAACTGTCAGCCATTAAACCGAGAAAAGATCTTCAAATTAGAGCTAGTGTTACCTAAAACTAAACAGGGGTGGTCGATAACATCGAGCAACTTATCAAAATAGTATTTTTTACTGAATTTGTTGCCACAAAAGCACTGCTCTTTGCATGTGATGCTTTGGATCCCAAAACCAAAGAAAATTGATATGTATGGTTACTATACTGTATCATACATGTATGTACAGTATACAGTGTGTTTCTAACAATAAATATATATACCATCATATATGGAATGAGTCTTTCATTATTGGCTTATATATTCTTTTTTTCAATTAAAATTTCCCTGATAGGGAGGTCATGTGTCAATTGCAAACTCAGACAGTTTAAACTGTTTACATGCAATATGCAACGAGTTTAACTTGCTTGGTTTGAGGTGTCTTTAGTCAAACTTGGCGAGACTAAATCAAAAAGTCTGCACGAATTATAAGTTTTGTAAAAGAGTTTTCCACACAGAGAGAGTGTAAATATATTTGTATCTTACATACAAAAGCGTTTTACGTTTATTTTTACTTGGGAACAGGCATGCAGCGAAATAATTATTGTTTGAAGTATGACTGAATTACTTTAGCTAAAAGTAACTCCAAGCTCGCAAATATAGCTTGTATGATAATGTCAACTTGTACATTTTTTTGCATGCTCAGAATTTTTTTTTTTGCATGATGAGAGTAGATGCTTAATTTCACTTGAATCTCAAGTACATGCATGCATTTTTTTCAAATTATGAACAAGTCAAAATAATGTAAGTTTACATGTTGTTTTTGATACTTATACTTCATAGTTCTGTCATGCCTAATTATTTTCTTGTTTTACTAACATGGACCTGCACCCCCCCAGATGTGCGGGGACGCAAACAATCACAATGCATTTGAATGCATTTTTGTCAACTTTATTCTTAAATCTAAACAACCTAAATGAGTTTTCCCACACTCGAGACCTAGCACCATACGAGACCATTCTCGAGATCATAAAAATATATTTGGAATTTTGGATTTATACTAGATTATCCAGTTTAGGAGTATGGAATACAAGCTACTTCTTAGCTCATCACAAGTAGTTTCCGAGTCAATCACACCCATTCATAGCCCACTCGTCATGCCTGCAACATTACCATTTGTGAGCCATTTTATGCAATAATATATTTTTGTGACTTTGATTTCTGAAATCACGACAGCAAATAGCTTGACAACAACATTTGTCGATGACGTCAACACCCACATTTAGCCTTAAATCCCAGCTGTATTTGGTAAGAGCGAACATGATAAACAGCAGCATCAATCTGGAGGGAGTTGCCATGACAACGACCATATCGTTACTGTGAATTACGATAAGAAAATATGCCAAACTATATATACTAATAATAATACGTGACGCTAGAAGCCAATTCCGCCATTTTGTTTGGCAAAAAGATAAAACTGCAACATGTTGTTCATACTGTTTACTTTGAATCACTTCTCGGCTTCCGCTATATTTTTATTTACATGAATTTCAATGAATGATAGACGAATGAGACGTGATCGAGTTAATCAACACCATCCTGAAGTCAATATCCCCAGTCTGAATCTACATGCATGCACAAAAATGCATTTTTGTTTTATTTTGTCACTTATAAAAAATTTCCCGCCATTTTTCTGAGTCCAGCACAATGAAAATATATTCTAAAAAATTAACATGCCAACATTCAGCAGTACAATCAATTTTGTTTCCTTTCGATTTCTATTACAGTGTCCAGGATGCATCAATTTTTCTATTATGTCGTCCAGGAAGGACAGGTGCTGTCGCCTAGCGGCCAAAACTTAAACACAAGACTGCGGCATAAGTACAATTTTTCATTTACTTATGGAAAATGTTGTGTTGAAGGTATAAGGTATATAAATGATAATACATGTATCATTTCGAGCAATATCAAGCAGGAAACTGATCACCATTTCGAAGTTTACAAAGGAAAACATGTATAACAAACAAATAATATCATGAAAATACTGTAAGGCCTACATGCTAATATTTAACATTGCAGAAGGTTCTAATGCCATGTACTTGCAACGTTCCCATGTCTAAAGACAACCTGTGTCTAAGCACTTGAGATGAAATAATTTACATTGCCACCAAAGAATATATTTTCACCTGTCTACACTGCAAACCGTAAAAGTACAAAATCATTTATGTACCCAAAAGGATGAAATGATTTAAATATTTGTACCTCAAGATACAATGTACCCCTAGGAACACATGTCAAGGGTACACATGCAATGAACATATGTACCCATAGGGTGTGTATATAGTTTCAAAACATTTGTACCCTTAAGGTTCAACATTTGTGCTTTTCCCGTTTAGAGTGTAAATACAAAATTGTTATATGATATTAATATAATAAAGTAATACTGTATGAATTTATTAATATACAATGTACGTGTGGCACATGGCATGTCATATGAACACAACAAATGCATGGCATATTTGATCCTTTTACAAGGTTAAACAATATGTCATTACTATTTTAGTAAGACACACATGTGGTACTATTTAAAGAAAACGAATGCGAAAAACATTTTAAATTCGTTAACAATAACCAAAAAATCATGTGATGCCCAGTAGCTAAAATTTCATCGAAAAATGATAATCAAAAAATATCGTTTAGACTAATTATTTTTCAAATGCCTTCCATTCATGAATTTCTATCGAACTTGAAAATTCGGACTGAAAATATATTTTCAAGAAATATTTCTAGAAAGTTGTTTTAACTCTACAGTGTATTTTAAGTCAAAGCATGCATGCAGCGCCATCTCCGTGCCATATCATGTAGCCTTTACTCATTTCAAAAAATGCAAACTTGTTTTGAATTTGTTTAATCTTCCACGATCAAGGAACTGCTTGTAAACCTGCATTTAAACGCAAAAATTTTCAAGTTGATTTTCGACAATGCAAAATTGTTATTAAAAACAATCAATTTTATCTTCGGCTGCCACACCCATGAAATGTTAACTTGTACTGCAACCAGCAGAACCAGCTATGCTGTCGATACACCAATCTTAACTGTCATATATTTAAAAGTAATCGAAAACAACAACACCAAGCAACACACGCACGTATGACGCCATTTTGAAGAATTTTAAACACAGCGTCTTGGATCCAAAATGGCGACCAAGCACATGCAAAATAATAAGCCTTTCCTGTGTAGTCTACAAGTTAACTTGTATGATTTCATAGCAAATTTGGCACACATTCTGCTGATCTGGGCCATAAACCCAAATCTGTGCTGAAGGTTAAAATTTATTTTTAAAAAAAATTAGAAAAAAAAAACATTTTTCATCAGGCTTCAAAACTTTTTTCGTTATTGTTGCATGTAAATGAGTTAAATGTTTTTTCCCCATTTATTTGTTAAATAGGTGCCACGCGTTGATTATGACGGTTTTCACACCTCTTTTCAAACGTTTTTCAAAGCAAGCAGTTTTCCAACTTTTTACATTGAGGAATACATGTACATAGTGTCTACATCAAAATGTTACATACTAAGTTGGTATATAGTGTGCGAAGCAACATGATACATGGAGGACTGACCTCTGACCTGACATAACCCACGCAGAAAATTTAGAAATAAATAAGTTAAAAATTAGTATTGCACCTTCAGCCTCAGAAACGCAATAGCTCGACAAACCCCAAAATATCAATTTAGGCAGATTTGCATCCTACGACCTAGATTTAAATCTAGTTAAATTAAAAAAATAAAAGGCTCATTGCATTTTAGGACAACACTGTTGCTAAGGTGCATTGTGGGTCAGCCCAGCGAGCCTCAAATAGCCCAACTACCAAATGGGTCGCATCTGATTGAGGTTGGAAGCCCTTGCCCATAAATTAAACTAAATTTGTCATAATTGTTCATGAATTTAAATTTGCCTCCATGCAATACCCTAAGCATTCCATACTGGCATGTGACCCATAGATTTTTAAGATTTAAATTGTTTGCTTGGACTAAGAACACGAACTGCAAGGGCACTTTGTGCAAAAACAAGTTGTTTACTGTCGAGTATTGAACCATGGCCAAGATTTTTTCATTTCTGCCAGAGCCATCTAGTGACCTCCCATGTAAGCTCTTCTGGGCTTTCTATACAATGATGTTCAAACTTAAATGTCCAAAAAGATTTATTTTGGTAAAACTGGCAAAAGATTTGTAAAGATTTGTGAAAATTATTTTCATCCTTGGGATGATCTGTAGAATGATTTGTTTACAAGATGTCCATAAATTATTTACCACCATTTCTACCCAAACCTGAGGAAATTACCCAAATTTGTTCCAAAATCAATCATGTAGAATGATTTGTTTGCAAGAAGAAGTCCATAAATTATTTACCACAAGGCACTGCTCCCCAAACCTAAGGCAATTACCCAAATGTGGGTAAAAGTGGGTAATGACACTTCTTGAGGTGGGTTTTCTTTGGGTAATAACACACTTCTGAGGTCAGAATACACATTAGACATTGCTGTTTTAATGTCCAAAAAGATTCACTTCGGTAAAACTGGCAAAAGATTTGTAAAGATTTGCGAAAATTATTTTCATCCTTGAGATGATTTGTAGAATAATAGTAGAATGATTTGTTTACAAGAAGATGTTCATAAATTATTTACCACCATTTCTCCCCAAACCTGATCAAATTACCCAAATTTGTTCTCAAATGAAACATGTTTGCAAGAAGAAGTCCATAAATTATTTACTACCTATATATATATGCCACAAGGCACTGCTCCCCAAACCTAAGGAAATTACCCAAATTTGGGCAAAAGTGGGTAATGAAACACTTCTTGAGGTGGGTTTTCTTTGGGTAATGACACACTTCTGAGGTATGAATACACATTAAACATTGCTGTTTTAAGTTCTGCTCCAAATGTGCACAAATCAGCATACCGAGGAATTTCAACCGTATACTTGTCTTGAGGACAGAATGATACTAATATGATTGATTTCAGCATCATGATGTGTGATACTTGTCTATCTGTCAGAATTGATCCTTTTTAAAGTCTTTGAATTTTTTACCATTTTTGAGCTGCCTAAACTAACCCAAAAATGTAAATTCCTTATTCGGCTGCCCTGACCGAAGGCAATCACTACCAGCCTGCAAGCCATTAGGAGAAGCCCACCTTCTCATGGCGTCTATGTTGGACCGGGGCGGTCTTAGAATGTTTTAGGCTCCTCCCACTGGGAACCACTACAAGACTGTCCTTTGAATTTGTGGACAACCTCGTCTCACGTGCAATTTTTAGACGATTATGGTACGCGGCTGCTTGCTGGTGACGATGAAAACGTCCACAAACGCATTAAATATCTAATAAAAAAATAGCGTGCAAAGGAAAACCTGAGGGGAATAATAAACGGGAGCAGTGTAATATCTACTCGAAATACAGTACAAGTCGTAAACAAAACGAAAGAGCTTTGGCCTTCGGATTTACTGGTAAACAGCAAATGTGTTCGGAGGCGGTTGAAAATAACATTGGACAGAGAAAATGGCGACCCTACATGTAATACACAGGGTTGCCACTGACCTGCAAAGTCAGGCAAAGTCAGGCATAATTGAGAAAATGCAAAACAATCAGCTACAATTCTTAGAGATTTTAGAGATTAGAAGAAGCTATTGTAGAAAAAATTCAGAAACTACAGCTTAAAAAGTTTGCATTGCAAAAGTAATATTTTCGAGTTCAAATGCTCAACTGAGAAGAACGTTTGTTTGGTTTATTTTAATCTTTTGTATTAAATGTAGTTGTTTGCAGATCACAGAGTAATGTATGAGTTACAAAAGTTTAATTTTTAGGTCAGGCAAAATTTGTGATTATTTTGTTAAAAGTCAGGCAAAATTTGTGATTATTTTGTTAACAGTCAGGCAAAATTTGTGATTATTTTGTTAACAGTCAGGCAAAATTTGTGATTATTTTGTTAAAAGTCAGGAAAATTTTTTGATTATTATGTTAAAAGTCAGGTAAAATTTGTGATTATTATGTTAAAATCAGGCAAAATTTGTGATTATTTTGTTAAAAGTCAGGCAAGGGTTTTGAAAAATCGGTGGCAACCCTGAATACAGCAAAAAATTTAGAACTACACGTACATAGACATACACTGATTTCAACCCAAACATGGTCAGTTAAATAATGCATTTCAACCCAAATTTTGTTTGCAACAATGATGACAACATTTGATTGACTGTCACATCCACTTGTCATCATTGGTGATCATTTTATTGGCCAATCCTTCATCATAATTCAACTTTTGATTCCAGAGAACGTCCAAATATTATGTCAAAATTTAAGGGGGTTGATAAATGCTGGCGCCAAACTATATCCGAATTGAGCAAATTTGCACAAAAATGAATAACTAGCTTAAAAATGTGTGGATTTGTTTGGGTGTACTTCCATATATGCCCTGCACCGGCATTTACACAAATACAAAAAAATTTGATCAACTTGATGATGGAAGTGATTTTATGTGAAGTGGGGGAGTGCAAAAAATAAATTTGAAAGGAACTACTTCGGTATCTGCCCTGCTCCAAATGTGCACAAATATTTACATTTAAAACCTACTTGTATAGAATAAAATTAAGAATGATAACTGTCCTAGAAGTGGGACTTAATTCTTTTCATTTTTTTCTTCGCTTTTTTTTCGTTTTTTTTAACCTAGCCTAACCTAAAATTCTAATTTCTGATTTAGTTAAAATAACCATCAGGCAATCACTGCTAGAACTTTAGGAAAAGCTCACTTTCTCATAATGTCTATATATATGTAAAGTACACCCGAGCAAAATCAATTATTTCTGAAATGATTAATTAATTTTGGTACCAATTTCGCTGAACTAGAATATCGTTTGGGCAACGATTATGCCTGCATTTATTAGGGAAAAAGTGAAATGATGAAAGATGACTGAAAATCACCAAAATGTTATGACAAAATTCTGAAGATGTTGAAAAATCGTTAGTTGTTTTCGAAATGTTAACACTTCAGACATTGACATAAGCAAGTACAATGTGGACTAATTTATAACTCGATCATGTTTAAGGGGTAAATGAGGACTCGTAATAACACGTTATTTGGAGAAAAAGATCACAAGGTTGAATCATAGTATTCACTATAAATATCTGAATCAGGAAATGCCGCACACATAAAAACATAGTAAAAATATTATTTAAAAATAGCAGACGAGATGTGACGCACTTACCTTAAGTCCAAGGTGAGTAAATAAACGGTTTGTAAACAAGCGAAAGTTTTGTAAAAATAGCCGAAGAAGTACTATTAATATTCAGAACTTGAGGTGAAAAAATATTCAATAACAATGAAAATTAAAATATCCCACGTCATCGAAATTGTTCATTAGGCCCACTGACACTTTGTTTTCTTAAGTACACGTCAATGAGACTTCTGCCTTTTGTTGTTGTCTACTGTTGTCGCACAAATACGTCAGGTGTTGGTCATAAGCCTGTATTTTTTTCTAGAAGAATGCATATTATTGTAAAAAATTGTTTGCGTTCTGCACTTTGGGCGGCCATGATTTAAGGACCGGATCTCAGGGTCTATTTCCCCAAATAACCTGTATCTCAAATCGTAAATAACTGACCCCTCTTCGAGGGATGATAAAAAATGCCATAGGGGAGAGCGGAATGTGAATTTAATTTTTTTTTAAATTTAAAAAAAAACATAATGATCAAACCAAACATATTGTTAAGGGTGTGTGTTAATTAGCAAGTAGTACCCCAATTTGCATTAATGAAAAATTGTCTATGTATTTAGGCTACCTTGAAGTTTGTGTCTGACCTTGTTGTCAAGAGATGGCGCAGCTCGAGGTTATGAAATGACGTCACATAGAAAAGGCAAGGGATGAACCAACATGAAGGCACTGAAAATTATAAAAAAAATTGAATATTGACAATGACCACACCCTCACCTTAAAATAACTCGTGGTACAAAATGTTAATAAAATTAGTTTAGCATTGACAATTTCCACAACAGTTTATAAAATTGATTAACTTCTTATAGAACTTGTCAATGCTAACAAGACTAATTTTATAAACATTCTGTAGCACAAATAATTTTTGGCAAAAAAAAAGTATTTAAATTTTGTTAATTTATCAACAAATTTTCACAAAAATATGCCTTGTTAATAAAAACCTGCAAAAATGTTTTTTTATATATAGATTTGAGAGTTAAAAAATTTATGGCAAATTCTCTATTTTAATTTATATAAAAAAAATTACTTCCGAAAATTGGCACTGAAAACATAACAGATTTTTGGAACATTCAGCGTCTGTGTCCCTGGAACAGTAGTCATTTTCAAACATGCAGGAAAAATAAATTCACATAGATTTATCCAAAGATTGACTTTCGTTTTATAACAAAAATTACAGGAATATTTTTAATAATTTCTTGAGTGTTATACATGAGTGTTCAATTTCGGTTTTAGTTTGGGTTTTTGGTGAACCCGCAAAAGGGAATATTAATGGCATGTTTTTGATCAGTTTATTGATAAACGTTTATGTCCTTATGGGGTCAGTTGGGGAGAGCAAAAGATTGTTGATTAGAGAAAAGTAGGCCCTATAAAATAGTAGCGTTAAGCTTGGATTACCCCTAATGAACTAAATCGATGTACAACTATCAAGTTGTATAAGTGTTAAAACAAATCAAATGCACCAAATACCAGTTGATCACAAGCAAAAGTTATATAATTTCAGGTCGCCTAATCAAGATTAAGGAAATCCAATACGATTTTCCAAGTGGAAATACTTGCCAAGTATCCTAATTTCCATCATTTCCATGATGCTATTAATTAAGCTTATTTTAGGGCATAACCTATTTCTGTAGCCATTTATTCAGCATTGATAAACTAGCCCAATTATTAGCATTGTGTGCAGACTTTAAGCAGAAAGCCCACTAGCGTCATCTAGGGAAATCGTGATGAAGTAGATGGTAAATTAATTTAAGTAACACGAATAACTAACACGTGTAAACACATTGATTTTGGTGGTCAAACGTTTTGACAAACTGCCACTGCTCGTAATTCATAAAGTTGAAAATATACAGCAGACAACACTGATGTCAATCTAAATAACAGGTTGTAAAACCAAGAAACAATTCAGAAAAACAATTCTAGGTAACAACGTTGTTGCATATATTTTCTGATTTGATATTTATGATTAAGTTTATTTTTGATAAGGTTTGAACTTATGGCTTGATAAAGTTGAAAATGCACAGACAGACAACACAGACGTCAATCTAAACAACAGGTTGTAAAACCGAGAAACAATTAAGAAAAACAAATTCTAGGTAACAACGTTGTTGCATATATTTTCTGATTTGATACTTATGATTAAGTTTATTTTGATAAGGTTTGAACTTATGGCTTGATAACATTGAAAATGCACAGACAGACAACACTGACGTGATTTGACATTTATGATTTAAGCTTATTTTTGATATGGTTTCATCTACAAACCAATTTCTTCGTTTTCCAGCTAATTTAATTTGTGATAAATGGTTATGTAAATATTTCAACAAGTTTAATCGGGAACAG
This sequence comes from Cylindroiulus punctatus, assembly GCA_034695085.1. Taxonomy (NCBI): domain Eukaryota; kingdom Metazoa; phylum Arthropoda; class Diplopoda; order Julida; family Julidae; genus Cylindroiulus; species Cylindroiulus punctatus. Next base: position 21,804 of record JAQFYZ010001546.1, read on the forward strand.
TTTTTGAAATAAAACTGCCAAATTTTACAAAAAATCCGATTTCCCATTATATGCATTTTTCAAACACTATCTTCTCAGAAAGTTATTCCAAATGCGGATATTGACTTTTACAAGGCCATCGAGTGTTATCACCCACACATTGGACACTGTCATTGCACTCCGGACAGTGGCCAAAGTCTGGCCAGTGTCCATCTACCCACGCAGTTAGTTCCACTCTGCTGCTAGTGACCAAATAGGTTTAAAAAATACTTTTTAACCATATCGATCACATTAACACAGTCAAATCTTTTAGCACGAATTTATCCCCAAGCTAAAAGATTTGACCGTGTTAATGTGATCGATGGTTAAAAAGTATTTCTAATTGCAGTCATGGGTGAGTTTTGATTTTTAAAAAGGTTTAAAAAACTCCTTCTAAAGAGCCAATATCGCCATTACAAAACTGAAAATTTTAGTATTACTCACTTCTTCTCTATTACATGCACAGTTTCAACCCTTCTGCTTCCATCAAATTTATAGCTGCCGGATTTCGTAACAAATCCGGGCATTAGAAAGGGGCAATGATTCCCAGCTGCTCAATGCTAAGGTCGAAGGGAAATTCCCATTGATGCCAAAACAGACTTAAGTGCGTTATTATTAGTTTGATAGAAAAGTTGAACGACCCTTTGGCGCTATTATAAACACACTTACCGTTAGGCTGAAGGATCGTGTAACTGACAGCCAAAATTGTGCACCCACCAAAGTGAACGGACGAGTAAAGTCCAAATTAAGTCTAAATTTCACATTTTCTGCCTTCTGTACGATCCGCTATATTTATGCCACTATTATGAACTTGTACAGTCAAAAACGGTA
>JAQFYZ010001547.1:0-22646 GCA_034695085.1 Cylindroiulus punctatus
TAGGGTAGGTATAAATGCTCAAAAAACCTAACTAAACCTAACCTAACCTAACCTAACCTACCCTAACATAACAGGTAGTTCCCTTAATGGACAAGTACCCATTAAAATTATAAAAAATCTAACATAAAAGTTAACATTCTGGTTTTTAAGTAAACGTTCTGAATGCTAAAATTTACTTTAACATTGAAATTACATTGAAATTATAAAAATCCATCTTAAAAGTTAACATTCTGGTTTTTAAGTAAACGTTCTGAATGTTAAAATTTACTTTAAAAACTAAGTAAACATTGAAATTATAAAGAATCTAACGTAAAAGTTAACATTCTGGTTTTGAAATAAACGTTCTGAATGTTGACTGCAATTTGAAAGCTCTTTAACTTCCAAATAGGCTCTAATTAGTCTCCTTATACGTGTACTGGCTACAATAATCTTAAATTAAGAACTGGAAGTAAATCTGTAAAGTAAACATCTTAAAATTTACTTCAAATCCGTCAACCAAAGAAAACATGGAACTTATACAAATTAACAAGCAATCATTTTCTTGGTATTTACTTTAAAAAACTCCAATTTCAATGCTAAATCGTCTCTTGATAAAGTGGTCCAGTGGTATTTTTCTAATGTTATACTACTGCTGTACGACCTATCGCTACTTTTATTATGTATCAGTGAACTTGTGAGAGTACAGATCAAAAAATATGGCAGCCATAGTGTGCTTCTCATGTCGCTTTCTGCGTTTTGTGTTGATGAACAGAATCGTAACTGGAGCAAAGGGCCATTATGTTGGTGGTGAGTTTTAGCAGACTTATTAAACTTCTTCAATCATCTGAGTGTGACCCGCACTCTTAAAGTATATCCATGCTCGTGAGAATTGCAAAATGCACACTTTGAGCAATTTCACCGTCGCACGTCGTGCATATTTTAACGGGTAATTAACATTCGAACCATGCATAAAAGCAAGTCGTGCCAAGAATAAGCCACGAGTGCTTGCCTCACGTAATGTCTTTCGGCACTTAAGGTTTTCGTCCGTCAGCTGCTTAATTTTCTCCTGCATGTCCGACTCCTCGGAGTCGTAGCGCTGCCTCCTGGTGGACGGCTTGAATGTCGTCCGAACTCGTTTGTCCGAACCGTTGGGATTACGTTGCAATTCTACGAGCTGAAAGTAGATTGATGTTGGGGGATTTTATGAGCGACCCTATGTGATTGTGGTAACTAAGAACCCAACACACCCTATACACCTCCGTAGAGAGGCTTCAACTTAAGGCCCATTGAAAGTGCGTTGTGATTTTGGGGACACCCTGCATAAAATTACCAAATACAATATCTCCTTTCCTGATCAACATATTAAAATAATTTTTTGTAAACATTAACAGGGGATGTGCTCTTGACAACTTATGGAAGTGTATATGAAATTAATAAAAACGATAATTCTATGTTTGATCTCTCATTTTGCTTTATGGGCGATAGCTGGTAGCACCTGCCATCTGAATGGGAATATAAGAGATGTACTGTCGTTGGCAAAATAAAGAATATCTGGAAAAATCCAAAAAAACGAAATGTCTTTTCATTTTATATAGCGCAGGAACTTACTGTCAATATAAACTTTGAATTAAAACATTTAGTTTCATTTGAAATTATCATATCTGTCCAAAATTATCAAAATTCAATTGCAAAAAATCACTTTCAATGGGCCTTAAAGCCAACATTTTGATTTTCAACCTATGCTTATGACATAATACAGGCATGCATGTTACTGCTATCTGACAGTATTCTGTACTTGGAAGCATAAACATATCAGAAAGTTGGCTTAGGATGACACGCGACAAATCCAACTTTAGTCTAATTATTGGGTGGGTTATTTATAGGTGGTTATCATAGCCAGGGGTGGTCCTACACTACAACACGTAGTTCGAACAAAAGTACAAGCATGCGATGCCGAAAGTGACACAATGCAACAAATCCAATTGTCGATGCCGGTGAAATGTTGCCATTAAATCATCATTTGCCTTCGGCTTCATTGTGTCTCAGTCAATAAATCAGAATTAGAGGCTCGGCTGGTCGCCGTTGTTTGCTTTTCTCCAAAAAATTGGTAATTCGAGAAGCCCGAGAAATGCTGCTATTTTTGGCCAACGAAGTTTGATATTGAAACCAATATGCACTTATGGAGGTTGGGTAATGCAGGTTTCGCGTGCACATGTAACTGTGCTGTGAAACACTAAATAAAACTGGCTACTAGTTTTTATAGGGTTTCCGTAAAGTATTTCCCGCATTGCAACGAACATAGTGCTTTTTTTCTGCACAGGGAACGAAACATAATATAACCTGGCGACCTTGGTCATTATTTGCAAATGAATTTTTGTAAGTACACCGACTTTTTGGTCACTCTGTAGTTCTCCGCATCTCAACTCAATTCAATTTAATGTACCCACAGTCAGCACCTGAAGTGCCATTTGGTGGAAGGGGGAGATTCTCCCAAGTCGAAGAATGTTACTGCAAAAAGGATCAATGAAAAATTGCAGCAAATAAAATAGATATGTGAAAGATAATAAAATACGTCAGATTGACATGCCAGCCAAGTACACAAATGTTATAGCAAAAGAAGGAAATGAAATAATTGCGAAATGAAGTACAGAACATGGAGGAAATACTAATAACTAAGCAAAATACATCAGTGACATGCCACGACAATGCTAATCTCTCTGCATTTCTGTTCAGGAAAGTTCGGATTAGTGATATCGCTATATAACATGATCATTTATATTTTTATAGAAGGTGTCACTGATGTAGTTTTTATGTATTTTCCTGCATGTTCTGCACTTTATTTTGCTTATGTTTTGCCTGTCATGATTTGCTTATTTCTTTTGCTGCTGCATATTTACTTTCTGTATATTTCATTTTTAATTTCATTATTCTTTTTTGTTAATTGTAACATTTGTGTATTTGAGTACATCCTTTCACACTCCCCCACCACATGGCACCTGAGGCGCTGGCTCAGGATGAATTGAATTGAATTGGGATGGCATTACGTTGCTTCTGCAGTTTTCATTTCGAATGGATTATTCACTATGTATTGACACTGTGTACATGTACTTGATTGGATGCAGCACAATCCGTCCCCATATCATCTCTAAATAATTGCATTCCTTAATGGATGGAGCTAATTCTTTCCTATCTGTCAGTTTCATATTTCATGTGTCCAAATGAATACGTCTTTAGCTCTCTAACACGTCGAGATAGGGAAGCTGGCAAGTCCAATAATAGTCTTAATTTAGAAGCCATCCGTACAGGGATGTTTCTAGCAGTCAAATTGAACGTTGCGTCGCTATTCTGCTCTGGTAATAAAGCTAATAACACTGATTGCTTTGCCGCTCACAATTGAATTAGATTTCTGGCAGGCAATCCATGGCGCTGTCACAAAGCTTTAAGTCTTTGAAAAATATCTAAGTCGGGCCAGTTTCGCCCTAGTGCAGCCGCAAAAATCAATGGGTTTGCACGTTAATTTGTTTGTTAATTGCGATGCAATTAGCGTCACAGGCTCGATCACATAGTTCTAGTCGTGGCTTCTAAGAGGATTAATAATCGCCGAACGCATTATGAAGCATTATAAGCTCCCTGGGTTTTGTCGAACTTTGTTTTTCCGCAGCGGAATTAATGAATTGTTAAATTAACATTTTGAACCGGTCTGTGTGGGACCCCTTTTCGGTCTATCGAACCGGTGCCCGGCTTTGTGTAATCAGGAATGCCGAGAAAGGCCTTCGCTTAATCCAATTTCTTAATGAACATCTCATTCAGCCCTGCCAATTAATCCTTAATTGAATGCCTGCGTCGCGTCTTGCGCGCAAAAACAGTAGAGAACTTTTTTTGTGCGAATTTGTTATTGTTTTTGATTAGAAAATTGAGTTTTCCGCCAAAAAAAATTGTTAGTCCCCAATGAGGGGTACTCAAGAGCCATCATTGACCTTTTATAAAAGTGTGGGTTGAAATCCACCATTTTTGATTGATGCCAATTTCGCACCCGAAAATGTTGGATAACCGAATTTCATAAAAATAGTTGTAGCCTTGTAGCGCCTATATCGAATGTAGATCGCCAACACGACAACTACAAAACTCCTAGATTCAAAAAATAAGGAACGGAATGTTCACTTGGCACTTGCCTGATAAACACTTGGATAATTTATATAAGTTCACAATTGCATATAAGTCACGTGTAAACTTTGCGATGCTCTTTCCAGAAATGGGCAATGCAGCCGCCATTGCACCTTCAGTGACCTACGCCCAACGCCACCTGGTGGCTGCATTGCCCATTTCGGGAAATAGCATCGCGAAATTAACGCGTGAAATTCGAAATCAATCCAAATGGTGAGTGAATGAAATGCACCAAATGTCTACGAGGTGAGTGCCAATTAAGCAATTCAAAACTTATTTTTTGAATTTAGCATTTTTGTATTGGGGTGTTGGCGAATGGCGATAGGTTGGCTGACACTGCAGATGATGCTGCATAACATCACATTGTTGTCACAATGTTTGGTGGCACATGCGTGCTGATACACATGCAACCCCCCCATGTTCCATCCCAAACTCCATAAATGTGTAGTCATAATGTGTGGTCATCTTAAATACTCGATGAAGACACTGGTGATGAACATGTTTAATGTGTTTCAAGTTTGAAAGGACGTTAAGTGACCCCCTCCTTACCTTGGGCACGAAAACGAGGCATAAGGTAGTTGTGGAGCAGAAGATGATGAAACCGGAAATGAGCACAAAGGAGGCGTTTTGGTTCTCCGACATGAGGAAGGAAATGGCGGCCCCCATGACGCACATGATGACGCAGTTGTACACGCTCATACCGATGTACTTGGAGTCGTTCAGCGCGGGGATGCTCACGTGACGTGTCTCCCACGCCAGGAAACAGCCAATGATCTGCCAGGACAGACGAAAAGGGTGAATGTTGGCTGCTGCGCCCGGCGCCATCTTGGGAGTCGAAGGGCACTCACCATCAGCAAGCCTTTGTATGCATAGACAGCGACTAGAAACACGGTCATTTTATCACTTTCGCAGAATTCTAGTTCTGGAATGATGAGCAAATCCTCGTTGGAGGGATGAGCCTGGAGACAGTGTCGTGAGAAAGCATCAGGGAATGCAAACTGGGCAGACAGGGCGAGGAAAGCAAAGCGCTACTCACGTGCGATTGTAACTTTTGGGTTTGCCTGTAGAAGGGATCGACCACTTGCCACGTGGTCATTATGGCCAGATCAATGACCAGTAAGATGCCAACGACGATGAACAGCTGATAGTCCTTAATTACCTACAGGCGATATGGTGTCACTTAAAGATTTATGGCGTAAACTTCAGTGTGAGGTCAAGCTTTCTCAATCAAGAAAGCTAAAGCCCCACTTGACCCCTTAATGGGTCTTTTTGACCCCAACCTATTAATGATCGAATGCTTTTTTTGTTAAATACCTTCTTGTTTAACTTGATGTTGGTGAAGATGGCGTGCACGCGCCACGTCTTGCTGAACATTGAGCCAAAGGCCAGGGTGAAGCCGGCCATGAGGACCCATGCTCGAACCTGGATTAATGAGGGATTAACATTGGATTTTCAGTTAGTAGCGCGCGATCCTAGAACCATTGTAAAAGTCATGTCTGAATAGACATCCCGCAGGCCAAGTCTAGCCCTGCATGACTGTGGAAGATGTGAAACTACAATGTTGTTTCATTTTCAGCCACTATTTATAGCAGGTTGAAAGTTGAAAAGTTGACAAGTCAAAGAAGTTAAATTTTACTCAACACAATAGGCCGGAAATGAGGGTGATTCAGAGATGACTTTTCCTATACTAATGACCTTCAGGAATTTGAAGGGGCTCACCGTGCATATGTAGGGCAGTGATTGCACACTGACCAGCTCGCTGTCCAGTCCCAGTAAAATGATGCTGGTGTAGGTGAGGATGCAGCCAATAATAATTAAGTTATTCAGGTACGGACTGGACATTTTGATATATCTGAAGGAGGCGAAATGCGCGTGAGTGCATCGGACCACACGATTTTGAGGTTTTGCGGCTTTGCAGTCAAGTGAGTCGGCCACTAACGCTCCGAGGAATTAAACCAGAACTAATCCTTTCAGAAGGACCTAATGCCCGGATCTCAAATTTATCCAAAAAACCCAGCTTTAAAGAAGAACCTTAGGCCTTTGCAAAAAACAAGAATCGACGAGGCGTAGCGTGCAGGGCATAACGACCTCAAAATCAATTGTTATCAACATCTTGGTCGCAAAGAAGCGAGGAAGGCGAAATCGATGACGTCATTAGACCAAGACGTTCCACGCCCCATTAAATGCATGGTTTTGCTCCAAGGGAATATCTGGGTTTTTGGGGTTTTGTTTTCTACTGTACGTGATGGTTCGCAAAGGCTTCATGATTTCTGATTCTGAAACAGTTTTCTTTGATCGCGAGTTACTAGGGGACGTATTAGTATTATGTCACGTGGTACGCCCCCATGCTCGCCAAATAAACAGCCAGTCATGTTAGGCAAACATCCACATCGAATTACAATAACAGCACCCGTCATTAATTAAGCAATTAATTAAAAATGCTCGAAGCTTCATCGTAATGCACGTCTACTGCATCAGTTTAAATTGGCTAATTAAAGTCTACTCTTGTCATGGTAAACGCTCGAGATGCTGATGGAGATGAAGATCAAATGAAGCTAATGGCAGTTTTTTTGCTATACGAAACCAGTAATTTGTAAAAATTACCATTTTTTTGTTTTATTAGTTTTATACTGCATGCATTAAGTGTTTTGGCGAACATTATTTTTTGGCACTCAACATCAGATGCCATGTGGCTCCACTGACTGCAAACGCCACAAAATCCTCCAAATTTGACGTGACTTTGTTTTACCTGTGATTACGAAACTTAATATTAATGGCTAGGAAGACGCTGGCTACAATTATTCCGGCTGAGGCCAGTGTGGCCAGGACGGCGTAAATGGTCACACTGATGCGGTAGTGCTCGGTCAGGGTGGTCGTCCGGTCACGTGGAGGCGACGAACCTGACGTCACCAAAGTAAAAAACAACACATTGTGGTTATCACCCATTTTTGGGGCGCCGCCAGGTGGCGCTGGCGGCGGTGCGCGCAATAGGAAGGCTTTTAATAGCGTCTTCGGTAATTCCTTTCTGTGGAGAATAGTAATTTCATAAGTTAAATCGATTCAGTGGCTAATACGTTTCGAAGAGGGGGAATATGAGCAAAGCAAATAAAAGCGGTATTGGTTGAAAAGCGGAGAAAAAAGCCATTAAGGATGGAAACTAATGTTGTTGGGGGAATATAAAGTGCACTAATAGCGCACTTACTAATAAGAAAACAAAAATAGCTCCCGCGCGATATACGCCTAATCCGAGCCCATGGAGCGGAAAAAAATCTTTAATATGAAATGAGAAAATATGAGCGCAAAAAACGATACAGACAGCTGCCCCTGAAAGGCGGCAAACACTGCCAGCACGCGTGCTCGCAATGATTGCCCAACCACAGGGGCATCGTGATCTGAATACAGGGTGATTCATATAAAGCTCATGATTTTCATTTTATGTTTACTTGGATAAGAAGGATACCAGTAACGTGTTATTGCGTGTTACGTGTAAAGAGTATCTTGGAGATTATTTTGTCATTAATGGTTGTGCTGAAAATGACCTAAGTCCGCCTCTATAGTCGTCTCGGCAAAAAAACTAGAAACTTTTTACAGCCCATAAGAGATATTGAGCTTATCAATGTACTGTTTCAGCTAGGATCATTTGATAGGTAAATGAAACATTTCGGCGTATTCCTATTCAAGCAATGGACGAAAGATATTTGTTGGAAAATATTACAAATTCATTTTCCTTTACTTAGAAATGTTACAAATTTCAGCATTTGGTGCATGTGCCAGCTCTGCACATGCACTTTTTCTAAATGCTCTTTTCAATTTCATTCATTTTATTCAATTCCTTTTTCGAGTTCCAAACTGTTATTCCATTGCTGATTTTATAAATTAACTGACGGATTTTCACCGTTTCTCCACTAAAAAACGGTTTCTTCGCCTGAATTAAACTGTGCTTCATCGCCAAATGTGTGAACCTACATCTGCCTACCTGGGCAGCACTGGATTACTCCACCACTGAGCTTATTCTCGACAACAATAATCATGAGCTTTATATGAATCACCCTGCTGAACCAATGCTGGCTTCTTCGACACCCGCCATCTGCTGGCCATAACGGATTTCCTCGCTGACCACTGTCCACTTAAGATTCGTCCAAGATGCGAAGTGGCCGAGCTGGATCTTATTATTTGCCAGCAATCCGTCAGCGGAAGAATTGTGGGTGGGGTGGGGGTGGGGGTGCGTTTAATGGTGATGGCTGGGAGTGGGCAACGGTCGTTTTGGAAAATGTTGACCATCATCATCATCGCAATGGCCAACAATGGCGCTATCGATTTTTGCTGCCTTTTAAACTATTTCCAGCCAAGGTTCGTCTTCTGGCCGAGGGGGAAAGTGCTCTCTCGGGGGAATTCCCCCCCGGGGTTGGCGGGGTCAAGGGGGAGGCCGAAATTTTTGTTTTCTCCTCTGAATGGTCAATCCAGGCGGGCATAATGGACGCGAAAAGAGCCCTCGGACCTAGGACGACAAAGGGTTAGGAAGAAGCGAGGGGGAGGCCACCCGGGGGTCAAGCACTCTGCATCGATTTTCCACCCCGATTTTAAGCTTTTTATTTTGAGCGATTGGAATTTTTCGATTTGAAAGCAAAGGGCTTTTTTGAGAGGAATTGATTTTTTTTTTGGACCAAAATGCCAGGCTGGTAAATGGCGCGAGGCGGATGAGAGTGTTCCGGAAGTGGGTTTCGGGCAGAAGTGCGAGGAGCGCCGTGATTGGTCCCGAGTGCACTGCAGCGACTCAACTCGCTTAGTTTGAGGTGGCTTGAATCAAACTTCCCATGCATATTCTCGAGTCACGCATACTCGACTCGAGTAATGAAGCAGGTTTACATTCACGACCCTACTTGGATTAAGGCCCATTGCAAGTGCGTTGTGACTTTGGGGACACCCTGCACAAAGTTGCGAAACTCAATTTCTCCTTTCCTGATCAACATATTAAAAAATTTTTTTTGTGAACATTAAGAGGGACTTGCGTTTCTTGGGATGTGCTCTTGACAACTCGTGGAAATGCATATATATGATAGTAATAAAAACGATAATTCTTCGTTCGACTTTTTATTTTGCTTGATGAGCGATAGATGGCAGCACCTGCCGTCTGAATGGGAATAGGAGAGATCTAGAATCTGGAGAAATTCTAAAAACGAAATGTCTTTTCATTTCATATAGCGCAGGAACTTACTATCAATATGAACTTTGAATTAAAACATTGTTTCATTTGAAATTCTCATATCTGTCCAAAATTATCAAAATTCAATTGCAATAAAATCACTTTCAATGGGTCTTAAGATAGCGTGCGAACATCAAAATACTTGACAAAGATATGATAAAGGGGGTTTAGCTTTTTGCAGTTAATTTGCTTAGTTTGAGGTGCCTCGAATCAACCTCGTCATGCATACTCTCAAGTCACGCATACTCGAGTAAAGGCGTGTGAAACAGGTTTGCATCCGTGACCTACTTAGATGAAGGTAGCTTAAACTCTGCGTGTAAACATAGTGTAATTGACGAAGTCCTGCCCAACTCGTGTCTTCTGTTGCGTCATTCCTTCGTTTTCTGATTTGGTAGTTATTTCTGATGTGTTTGATCGTGGAATATAATGGCGAAATTGATGCCACGATGCAACTGCACCAATTTGAATGGCGTTGACGCAAATTGCGCAAATTGCTTCCTTACCTCGCCAAGAGATTTCCCTCCCTTTGCTCAAGTCCAGGCGGCCGTTGATGCTGTCGTACTCCCCGATTTTCACTTCGTTGCCTCCTGCAATTTTCAAGTTTTAAAATTGTATCGGACGGCGCAAATTGCCTCATCATTTCCCCCGCGCTAAGTGATGTCACGCCAAATGAAAGCTGATATTAAATCGATGGAAATTGGATTTCGCCTGGACAAGCCACCGCCAGGGGACGTTGGCTTTTGCTGCGAATGTTGATTTTCACATTTTCAACGTTCGCTCCCCGGGATGACATTCCCACGCGTCGCTTTTTTATTTTTCGCGCCATGCTGGAACCGAAACGTAATCGAATTACCTTGGAATTGCTTCAAGAGGATGTACCCTTGCCTGTCGTTGTTGATGAACTTCACTGGGCCCTGAAAAACGCAGGATGATCAGCCATTGGGGCCTTGACGCCACTTGTTACAAATTCAAGAAAGGCACTGGATTTGAATGGCCAATTTCGAATGAAAGCTAATGCCGATATTGAAGACGGCAATCAGATCTATGTGCCAAATGCGTGTTTGTGAAATGTTCGACAATATGTTGCGACGTTTGGTAACGTTGATTTAATGAGGTTTGCATCGCGTATGCACGGAGGAAGCAACATTATTGATTTTCATTTATGAATATTGTCAGGCTTGTTGCGTACATGTTGCATACATTAGCGAATTTTTGCGTTTAATACCACTTCTCCTTTTGAAATTCAACTCTTCAATATTGCTCAACATAATGAATTAATTTTTGCATATGAATCTTCTGAAATTTAACTCTTCAATATTACTGAACATGTTTGTAAGTGGTAAAGTTGGCTCAACCTGGCACATGTGAACTAGTTGGCAAACAATTTCGACTCGGGTATTACCGTAATGCTTATTAAGCTACTATTTCTGAATATTAAAAACTATGCCGCTGAGTTCCCCATCTTATTAACAATTCTGTAGAAAGGTTTTTGGAAGATGCACCTACATTATGGTGGATTGTCTTTGAAATTTTTTTTGTGTCCTTAATATTTATGAGATATTGAAAATGTTCATTAAAATTAATGACAGAGTCCGTTAAACAAAAGAATAGAACTGAGCCACAACCAAAAAGAGCGATTCAGCTTGAGGCCCATCGAAAGTGCGTTGTGACTTTGGGGACAGTCCGCACAAAATTGCGAACCACAATTTCTCCTCTCCTGATCAACATATTAAAATATTTTTTTTTGTAAACATTACGAGGGACTTGCGTTTTATTGGATGTGCTCTTGGCAACTTGTGGAAATGCATTTGATATTAATAAAAACGATAATTCCACGTTTGACTTTTTATTTTGCTTTATGAGCGATGGATAGCAGCACCTGCCGAATTTGGAAAAATTCTAAAAACGAAATGTCTTTCAATTTTATATAGCACAGGAACTTACTATCAATATAAACTTCGAATTAAAACATTTAGTTTCATTTGAAATTATCACATCTGTCCAAAATTATAAAAAATCAATTGCAAAAAATCATTTTCAATGGGCCTTTAGGTCTTCCAGTATCGAGCATGTGAATTCAATACAAATGGCTGTCATGATTGGTGGGAATAACCAGGCAAGTATAATCGCAAACAGGCTCATGCAATCTGTTGGTCCATTTGAATTCCCACCAATTCCCCAATTCCCTTTAGTTGAACGAACTGCGGTGTATTGTTTAAAAAAATATTTAAAAAATTCTTTTTTAACTATTGTTGTTTCCGATTAACTATTATCATTTGTGTCCGTGAATGCAATGCAAAATTCGCATAAGGCGATCTGTACAATATTTTAAGGAAAATATGCAATAATTGATTTTGATTTATTTATCCAATCAAAATTTTCATTTATTTATCAAATCAAAATAAATGTGCAGAAATGTTTTGCGTTGATAATGCAAATGATAACACAAATGATAATAGCTAATCGGAAACAACAATAGTTGAAAATTGTTGCATTTTGGATGCACACTGGATGCATTACTCCTGGTAATTTCATATAGAATTGTGGCCTCAATTCTGTCCCATTTGCCATGCGTGCAACATGCATCATTTGGGATGTTGTATTTACCGTGACTCCTTCGAAGGCGGTTTCGTTGAGGGCCTCCAGGAACACGCCGCCCCAGTAGGGGTCCCGGTAGCGGAAGTTGGCCAGCGAGGCCGTCTTCCGGACGCTCTTGACCTTCCGGTTGACCGCCTGGATGGCCATGGCGATGGTCCAGATGCCGTCGTAGGCGTAGCCGTGGAAGCGGCTGTAGAAGTTATTGCGCAGCTTGTCGTAGTCGTTCTGGTATTGATCCGGTGTCTGAATTTTGATGGAAAAAAAAAAGAAAATTTGGAATCGGCGCCGCCGGCTATCGTCGGACACGACTGGGCACTCTGACAATGGCTCGGCGGCGTGAAATTGGCCACCCTGTTGCCGGAAACCGCCGAGAGGCCCATGGGGGATGCTGGAGATGATGACCAGTGGTCGGAGGATCCTCGGCCACGGTGAATTCCAGAAGGGCTTTCGAGCCATCCCATTATTGCCACCTCAGTGGCCGCTATGGTCACCCCCGAGCCAATTAATGTCCCCTCGTTTGTTTTATTCCCCCTTCTTTTGAACAGTGAGCAGGAGCCCCTCCAAAATCCTCCATCATTCCCAGCTTCTCCCCATTGACTGCATGGGAAAAGCGATTGCTGCAGTGAGTAATGGCGTCGTTATGGGGGAAGTTGACTGCGAGGATTGCCACCCCCATCAAGGGCAGCTTGGAAATCCCTCTGGAATTGTGGGTTCAGGGGATAGCTGGCTGATGCTGCCATGGTGTTACCCACACACTCGCCGCTTGGGAAATGCATGCTGTGGTGACGTCACAATTTCGATTCGTATATCTGAGAGATCAATCGTATCGAATGATATCGCCGGGAGATCGATCATATCGAATCGTATCTCTTGGTTGAGTTGTTGCCACGGTGTTACCCACAGTGGTACTAGCGCTTTGCAACTGCTCGGTGTCGTGACGTCACCATTTGGAATCTATCCATCATTTTTCTGGCTTCAGTTGTTGCCATGGTGTTACCCACAGTGGTACTCGCACTTTGCAACTGCTCGGTGTTGTGACGTCACCATTTCGAATCTATCCATCATTTCTGGATTCAGTTGTTGCCATGGTGTTACCCACAGTGGTACTCGCAATTTGCAACTGCATGCTGTAGTGACGTCACCATTTCGAATCTATCTATCATTTCTCTGGCTTCAGTTGTTGCCATGGTGTTACCCTTAGTGGTACTCGTAATTTGCAACTGCTTGGTGTCGTGACTTCACCATGTCGAATGGTATCCATCATTTCTCTGGCTTCAGTTGTTGCCATGGTGTTACCCACAATGCTACTCGCACTTTGCAACTGCTCGGTGACGTCACGACACCGAGCAGTTGCAATTTCGAATCTATCCATCATTTCTCTTGGTTGAGTTGTTGCCATGGTGTTACCCACAGTGGTACTCGCACTTTGCAACTGCTCGGTGTCGTGACGTCACCATTTCGAATCATATGGTTCATATCTGTAGGTTGAGTTTGTACTCACCAGGCCGGACAGCGTGGTGATGTTGTCACTCCTGAGGGGCAGCAGGTCAGTGGCGATGTAGCCCTCCATGGCCTGCAGCAGCTCCTCGGGCGTGCACTCTACTTCCGGATCCGGTTTGAGCCACCACTTGGTGTCGTACATGGACACGATCAGCCACTGGTAGCGACGCCCGTACATTTCCAGCTTGTAGGCCTGGCGTTAAGTACACAAAATGCTCGTTAGGCCCAGCGACTAATTAAAATGCACACTTGTAAATCTTGCGGGAAATAGGATTTAGAAACTGCTCAAATGGGATTTTCTGGCGCTAATCGCCCTATGGCGTGGGTGGTGGCAGTGATTGCTGTGAATTTGTCTTTCTCCCAAAGTTTTGCAATAAGTAACGTAAAGTAAGCGTAAAAGTCGCGTTAATTTGGCATTAGCAAATACATAACTCAGGCAATGCTACAGGGTGAGGATGAAACGACTATAGTAGACTCGGCAAAAGAACGTAAACTTTTACAGCCAATCAGAGAGATTCGGCTTATCGATGTACTGTTTCAGGAGTTTCTGCGGTAAGAGGAAAATGGCTGCCATGCTCGATATTATATTACAGGATGAACGAATCGCAAATAGGAAGTTACATTTTATTGGTCTGAACGATGCCATTTTTTCGTTCTTTTGCCGAGACGACTAGACGATATCAAGTTATACATTTTATTATGTGGGTCTCCAAATCACATCGATGTGTAGAGGGATTTGATACCATTTGGTTTATGAAGATAAAGTTGTCCATTGGGAATTTGATTGTTTAACCAATTTTAAGAGTTTCCGAAACGTTGGATCAGAGAATTCATGATGTACTGGGTAACAATTGACACTTGGTGTGCATATTTACCTTATAAACAACCAGTTTAACAGTCAGTCAATTTAACTGACTGCATGAGCAACAGCATTTTTAAGAAAGGCTATATTATTACTGTTAATCATCATCATCAGCCAAATTTTGTCTCACACAAATGATTCAATATGAACCCCCTACACGTGTTGTGGGCAACCACTTCAGTCTTGAGTTATGCATAACATGAACAGAATTGGGCTGTCTATTGTCACTTTAACTTCACTGCCATGTTGCGTCTTGCTTTAAAAATATTTAAAATTTATATTGCGGTTAGTTTCTATTCATATTGGAACTAGTTTCTATTAATATTGGAACTAGTTTCATATCATTAGCAGTTGATTATATAGTAATCGATTAACCAAGACGTATTCGCAAATGCTGTAATCGAAGCCATTTTTACTCTTTTTAATCTAATCTGTCATAGGTTAAGAAAAGAGTAAAAATTTGCTGCGTTTCACAGTATTCGCGTATACATCTTGATCACTCGATTTGCTATATACTGTATAATCAACTGCTCGCTATATCATCCGCTGCTAATGATATAACGGCATTGCACCTAAATCCTGTGATGGTAAAAATTTGGAAAAGTACTTGTTCTAATTGAATTTTTTTCATAAACACCCAGCTGATGTGCTGAAACTAGGGGTGTTAGCTTTATTGGATTTTCCCAAAGCATTTGAGCAAATGGGACTGGGGCAGCCGGTTTCCTTCCAACTAAATCCAATTTTTTCAACCCCTGGAATGCAATTAATTTGCCTGCTAGGGCCTCCTGTGTCTCTAATAACTAAAGAAAGTGGAACGTCTTACCTCGCAAAACACCCGCCTGGCCCATCTCTCCTCGAAATTTCCCAAAATGATCCGCACGTCTTGCTCCTGGTAAATTAATTTAATTTCGCAAAATGTAATAACGCTGGGAGCGCGTAATACACCGATTGTATATTTATCATGCATTTTTTCGTGCCATTACTCTCACTTCCGCGTATTATTTATTTCCTAATAAGATTAAACAGAGTTTTTGGTTTTTTATCCAATTCGCCCAATTCCCCGGCGGACGAATACACCGCTCCTAGTGCTCATCAAAATGCAAATTATAAAAGATAATACACAGGAACACGTTGCTTCTGCTCGAAATTGGGAAATGGGCAACCATACCCATGCAGGCCCATTTTTTTCTCTTAATCTTTGCTGGAAATTGAAATTCAATCGACATTTTTCATCGATTCGAAATGCTCTCAGAGCTGAGGGCCAAGGTAGTTTCTCAACAACACGTTGGAGGAGGAAACGACACAAACATGCATCAAAGGATAAAACACCATCTTCAGCTTGTAAATAATAAATGAAAAACGATTTCTGCACTTTGTTCCTTGCGGTTAATTGCCGGAATGGAATTCTTTACGTGCACATGCTCGTGGGTGAAGGGCACCAAAAGTTTCATGCAAGGAGGACGAGCTGAAACGAAAATATCGGATGTGCTTTAGTATAGTCCCTGCTCCAAATGTGAACACTGTTTGTATTTCAACCCTACATAGGTGGGGAAAGTTAATGTGGACCAAATATGATGTGTTAAATCTATGGCTGGACCAGTAATTAACCGCATCATACATGAAAACTGTTGATTTCCATACATACACATGTACAAGTTGGATGTCAATACATATTCGTATTTAGCCAAACTTTACTTATATTTCCATTGTGGCATGGAATGTATACATATCTCCATATGGCATATAATATACATGTATGTTCATGCCTGCAATAATGTTCACAGGAAATGATACGAATGCACATGTCTTGCCATGTCTTTCAATAGTCTAGTATATGTACTACCGAAGCAAGTACACCTACATTAGAGAACTTCAATACAAAATACAATTAAAGGAATCACTGTCCTAAATGGATTTTGCTTGTTTATTGTTATTGGGTGCAATGGTGAATATTTTAGCAGTCAAATTACAACTAATACATGTAATGGTACATAACATTAATTAACTTAGTTAACTTTCATGTTGCATATGCTGTGTTTGTGAAGTCGTTTGTGAAGTCTGCCAGTTTGATCGGCTAAGTACCATACCTGATAGTAGGTACCTGGCTAGTATAGTGTAATATATTGTAATTACAATATAAGACCATATATGGTCTTTATTTTGCATATATTGCATGGTCCTTAATGGCTCATACTTTGTTATGTTTGACGTTTGCAATCCGATAAATGATCATATTGGCAATGCATCTGCTTTAGCTGCCCCTAACCTACAGGCAATCACTGCCAGCCAAGGAGGTATTAGGAAACGTCTATGTTCTTATAGTCCCTATGTCAAGAATGTGCAAAAATTAAAAATAAATACTCGTAATAGGCCCACATCCGAGAACTAGAAAATGTTGAGTTCAAACATGTACAGTGCGGCGTGTATGTGGACATTTGGGGCAGGGAGCATAGTTAAATACACCCAAAATATCTTCGCTCTCAAAAATCTTTTCAGCCTTGTTTTTGGCTCGAGTGATGATTTTAGGAAAGTTGATTTCCAATAACCACGTGACTGACCATCGCCAATTTACCTTTGACACTCGTCTCCGAATTTGACAACAAATGTCAGCAAACATCTCAAAATCAAAGATGACGCTGTCATTTTTCTTGCAATGTAAAGGAGTCTGAAGATGTCACTGTCTAAAAAGCAAGCAATCACGTCCCAAAGTTGACTTTTACTCACTTTTAGTTTGTTTAAACTGCTCGTCACCTCGTCGGTGAAGCTCTGGGTCGTTTTGATTTCGATGTGAGCCTTTTCGATATCGTTTAGCAGTTTGTTGTGCGCCTGGAATTAGCGAAAAAATCACGTGGTTTACAGCTGGAGATGTCAGGTGCCAACTATACGTTGAGCTTTTGCTAATGGCATCCGCACGATGACACACCCTGTAATTCCACAGTGCGCCTCTTTACTGTCAGTAACTTGCCATGACAGTGTATTTCGCAATGCACACTGACTGATAAAGAACTCATCCGAAATCAGTTTTTACTTATTAGTCAGAGTAGGACTCTCAGCACCACCCACAGGCCTCTCTAATGATCTCTGCAGTGGCTAATTAGAGGCAAATGAGAAGTAAAGACACTTTAATTATTTTGAGAGCCATGCTGGGTGGCTTTGTTTCCATCTTTTTTATTGTTATTTTGTATCCAACTCTTGTCCCTAATATCAAATTCGCCGAGCAGTTAAAGGGCTTAGGAAATCTGGACGGCATTAGGACTGATGACCAAGCAGAAATACTAGAGACTGCGGTTTGCGGATGCTCGGTATTGGTCCTGGAGTTGTAAAAATGGGATGTTTTATTTTCAAATGGACCTATATTTCAACAGATAATGACCCCAGGAATAACTCCTGGTATCTAGAATACTGACGGTGATTTTTTGTTGCTTGCTTGCAGACAGAGGGTTTTGATGGCTTTATACAGTGTGAGCCAAAAATTGTTTTTATTGCTGGAAGTTACACCACATGTACATGTACATGTACCTGTCGTTATTGTTATTTGTTGTGAAGAAAGTTTTTGAACAACGAACACTGTGCTTTTTTCTCTGAATAGAGTAGAAATGTTAATAACGAAGGCAACACTTAAAATTAAAAAAATATTTATTAATGCATTTTTATAATGAATCCTTATTAAAATATCATCATTAAAAAATAATAATGACATGAACGCTGTAGGCGAACTTATTTATAATCCCAATGAAATGTGGCGGATTTCATCTCACTTTTTTGCAAGTGTGAGCCAAAAATTGTTTTTTATTGCTGGAAGTTGTACCACAAGTACATGTACATATACCTGTCATTATTGTTATCTGTTATGAAGAAAGTTCTTGAACAACTCTTAACACTGTGCTTTTTTCTCTGAATAGTTAGAAATGTTAATAACGAAGGCAAAACTTCGAATGAAAAAATATTCAGTAATGAATTTTATAATGAATCCTGATTAAAATGTCATTGATAAAAAAATAATAATGACAAGAACGCTCTAGGCGAAACTTTGTTATAATCCCACTTTCATTGGATGGAACAAATAAGTTGCGGATTTCAGCCCACTTTTTTTGCAAAATAATGTTTTGGTGCGGGAATACATGTTTTATTGGTCGTAATGTTGATTGTATGAAATGTCCATGGCATCTGAACCCCCTTCAACAGTTCAACCCTAAGGGGTTCATGTGCCCCAGGATGGAAACCAAGATGGTAGAATGCCCAGGGCCTCATGTGCTATTTTGCGAATAAATTTTTGCAATGATCTTCATGACTAGTGAAAAGATGGCACTGTAGTATAGCCTAGTAAGCTGTTTTATGTCAGTAATGACGGAAGCAAACACTGGCGTTTGCGCCCGTTAGATAACGCTGATGGTGTTGCCAAATATTGTTTTTTATTGCCGCCTAATGGCGCTGTTAGATGTGGGATATGCTGATGATGATAGCAGTTGGTACATGGATACTGATGTACTGGGAGTGTTAATAAAGCGCCGGGAAGGCTCGTTCTGCCGAGCATGCTTTTCGTTTGTCATTTCTGCGCAATCATGCTATTACACCAGTGTCATGTGGGGCTTGGCGACTTTGAGGAGAAATATCACTTTCATTTGAACTGCACTTCTGATTTACGCCAACAAGCTGTAATAGCGCACGGGCAGCTATTTAATGCTCTTTAGCAAAATGAAATTGTATCGTCTTTCAAAAATAACTGTGCATGGTGGGTTTCAGACCTAAAAACTATGGGCAAAAATCTCATCTAATTTGATTTCAGCTCGTTACTTAATGCCTCGTCTCGGTGCTGCCATTTAATTTGAGGATCTAATCCTTTTTGGAGAACGAGCAGTGACGGAGGCCTCCAGGGCCCACATACCATCTGAATGTGGGAACAGCTCATCAATAAGAGAGTAATTCGCACGAGACAAGATGGCGGCCAGTGGTTTCTGGAGAGTAGCATCCCATTTGTAATTGACTTAAACCCACGAAGTACTTGATTTTGGTCGTCAAGAGCAGTGGTTTTGGCCTCTGCCATTGGTATCCAGGCCATGAAGGGCTCGTTGTCAGCAGCACATAACCCTGATGGTGTCTAAGCAACCCTTTTTAGATGTCCTTTGTGGCTCATCCACTTCTAAATGTGTTTTTTCTGGAGGACATGCACGTGCGGGTTACCCTACACTCTAAACGGAAAAAGTACAAATGTTGGGTACAAATGTTTTGAAACTATATGCACACCCAATGGGTACATATGTTAATTGCACGTACACTTGACATGTGTTCCTAGGGGTACATATGAGTCTACATTTGTCATTTCATCCCTTTGGGTACATATACGATATATGGGTTGCATATGTACATTTGTACCCCACAAAAACTGCATTTGTACTTTTACGATTTACAGTGTATGCATGCAGTTAAGCATCGTGGGAATCATGGACCAAAATATCAGCTTTAATCGCCCAGAAATGGATGCTGTTGACAGATTTTAGGGTTAATGGTAATTCCTAATGGTAAGCTGGCTTCAATGCAAAGCAACCTGTCTGAATAACCGCTGCACCAGAATGGATCAGAAAAGCAAAAAAAGCGAAAAAGCAAAGTGTTTGCCTTTTTGGATGCGGAAAGCAACTAGCCGTATCTCTGCCAGACTTTTGTACTGCAAATGCGAAATACACTGCTTGGCGATACCAGAAATGCCACTCTTATCGATCGCTGAAGACAGAAGCAACTGACGAGAAAAAAAGGGGAATGTTGCGATGCGATGTTGCTTTATTACCTGCTTATTGAGGCCGTTCACGTAATATATACCGGCAGTGATGGAGATTTTTGAAAGCCAACCCTGATATAAAAACATTTAGATGCCAGGAATGCTCCCCCCACAGCCAGCCCCATTTGCTGTTGCACCAGGCTCGACCATCTCCTTCACAACTTCATTGTTTTCTCAATTTGGTATGCGTGGCAATAGTCAAGTTCCGCACGTCTCCATATTTACATTTTTTAAATAATAGTTTTTCAACCAGAATTGGAAAAGACACACTGTATGAAAGAAAGCGATAAATGCATGTGTGTGTAAATATCCTTCGCACACATTTCATATACTGTGCATGAAATCTTAGTGATGTTGACTGATGCACCTACTAATTGGAGTGGAAAATATCAAGTAAACCTCTGTGATACTTGCAGAACAATAACTTTCCCATTACATAATTCCTAAACAACTTTCATCCTAGAGTTTCAGGGGACATGAATAGGCTCACTTGTATCTCATATGTTATAGAGGTTCGTCGCGTTTTACATCTGTAGCCTCAATTGAAACTTATAGAGTAAACATTTATTGAAACATTAATAATTTTATGCAGCTTTCCATAATTTAGCAATCAGTTTGTGTAGAAATTTCCATCTACAGTCTGTTATAATCTAACTGACAGTTTAGTAACAAGTCCACATTTGATAATACCACATGTCACTGAAAAATCTAATGAAATAGATATTTTTAGATAGTTCAAAGAATTTTGAGAATGATAATTTAAAGCTTTTTAGGCGTAGGAACTTACAAGCTCTACTTTAGCTACATTTCTCATGAGTTCATGAGAAGGGGGGGGGGGATTCTCATGTGTTTATGAGAATGCATTTTCCACACTCCCAATTCCTCTCCTCAACACTACAGGTGGATATCCTGGTTTGCAAGCAATATTATCAAATTAGCAGGCTGCTACCACGCCTATTTAACCTGATACAGCATGACTGCTCCATGCACTATTTATTATTGGCTTGACACGTAAAATCGTAGGTAACTTGACAGGGTATATATGAGGTACATTTTAATGCCTCGTAATCCAATTGACTAGCCTGTCTGATTGTACCCACTGATGTACTACATTGTATTTAGGTCACATTTGGCATCACCATCTTCAGGCTTACTGCAAAATCGAACTGGAAATGGGTTGTAACTCGACATTTTGTTGCCTCGTGCATGAATTGAATTATTGCGCCCCTTGCATTTAACGGGATTTCTCTCCGATATCAAACTTAGTTATCCCGGCTAGGGCGGAAGGAGGATTTGACGGCCATCATCAGCACGGACACGCCAGATATTAACGCTGATGGATGGCCACCCCCGCCTTCTTCGTGGAATTCCAGTAATAAAGCCGTTTAAAGTTAAACGCCGCTTCGGGCCCTTCTTAAGCCAGACGACTTAGGGCCCTAATCCCCAGGCCAGATTGCGACACGTTCTCGGTCGCTCGGCTGAGGGTTATTGGACTTTGGCGAAATTCAATTAACCAGTTTTCGGAGATTTGCGTCTGGAAGCTCGCAGCTGATGAGATGCCATCTGCTTAATTTCTGGGACATAATTGGGTTTAGCCAAAAACAGGAAACGAGAAATCTGGTTGCACTCCTTCGGTGTTCTACCTAAACTTTCCCGAGTTGGGGCTTCTCTAAACCGCCTTGCCTCCTTACCAGAGCGTACCGGGGTTCATTTTGGAAAAGAGTTCCAATCATGGTCCAGTTGAAGCGCTTCAGCAGCTCCACCCTGGGGGCGTTGAATTCGTTCTCGCTGGGCACCACCCGGAACAGGTAAGGGTAGTTGTGCTGGGTGAACATCGGGTGGGTGTCGGCGTAGGACAGCTGAAATGGTAAAGGTACATGCAGTCAATCCTCGTTATAACGAACAGTATTTCCAATCCCCGTCACAGCCTGTATGGAAAATATGTTAATTTATACTGTTATAACGAACACATTTTCGAGGTCCCATGCACTAAAGTTACAGAACATCACTCGAAAAACACTGCTATAGTCGTCCCAAATAACGAGCGGAAAAAATAGCGTCGTTCAGACCAATAGAATGCCATTTCCTGTTTGCGATTCATTTATCCCGGTCGCCGAAAACAGCGCCACTGAGCGGAGGCTCGTGAGAGGTACACTGTAGGAGCCTAAACATGTGCCCACTGCCAGAAAGTGCTTTAGCCAATAAGAGGTCAGCCCTGCAGTGGCCGGCCCAGGGTCGCGCATGAGGCTTATTGGCTGAGTTTGTGAGCCCTCTGTAGGACTCCTATCACCGAGAAGGACCAGGGTCGCACGTGCGGGTTGATTGGCTCCCGAACTTTCAAGGTGTACACTCTAAATATCCCAAGTCTAACATAGCTTTATTAGATGCCTTTAAAGTTGTATATGGCGACTTTAACGACTTTTTATGCGCCTTTTTTTCAATGCGCCTTTAATAATAGGTACTTTTTGTTAATGTGACGTCACATTTTGATGAGATATATGATGATTTCTAATAAAAAAGTCGCATTTTTGAAGTCCACATGTCTTTTAAGACTGATAATATGAAAA
>JAQFYZ010001548.1:0-22633 GCA_034695085.1 Cylindroiulus punctatus
AACATTATATTTTTCTCATGAGCAGGTTTAAAAAAAATTTCTACACGATTTATAAGTCAGGGAAATTTACTTGGGCTGTTAGGGAATGTCAGGGAAATGATTTTGTAAATTTGAGTATGAACCCTGACATAGCAATTAACAATGAATTAAAAAATAATTAGGCCTACTTGTGATTATAAATATGATTGGATTTGGTTACCAGAAAATGACACGATCAACTATAAAATCTAGTTTCAATGCGATTTGTTATGCACATGCTGAGAAAATCTGTTTACCATTGGGTTGTAACCGCATCACCTGTGTTCCACGGTGTGTCGGAGCAGGTTCAAAATGCGAGGAACCGGAAAGTTTACAGAGATGGAGTTTAGTGGTGCTGTATATTTATCATAAAGAACACTGAAGAGTAGAATGATGAGGCTTTGATGAAAGGACAAATTTTAACAGTAAGATTCTGTGGTGTGCTGTGTCAGTTATAGATTCCCGGTTTGAACCCGCCTCGACAAAGAATGCCTAAATTCCCCGTGTGCCTCGTCTAGAGGCAAGCATCCTCCTGTAAATCAGTGTATTCGGTGAATTTATGATGAATTTCATAACAATAAGGGATAATTTGCCTTGATTTTGATGTGAGCTGAATTGAATTGGACGTTCAAGGATTATGTCATCGTAAAATTGTGACCAATCACAATATATGATTCCTGCGTGTTGCATTATGTGATGGGAGAAGTATACATAACTTGACCTCAGTGACCCATGACCGAATGTGTTCAGTCGTGGTTTTGTGGTTTTTAAGGATATTAGATACTGACATAATAGTTGAACATTTGACATCACATTTTTGTGATTTGCAGACCCACTTCCCGCCAATGTCTTCTTCCATCATAATTTACGGATCCCCTGCAGTGATGTGAGATCATCAATGAAGAAAAATTTATATTTGAAAAAAAATTATCAAAATTTGAGCATAAAGGATGAGCCCATTTTCAAATGTGTTGCGGATGAAATGTTTTGCAGAACTGGATGGCATGATGGATTACCCATTGTTCTAAACAGTAATGATGACATCCATCATTTTGACAATCCCTTCCCCTCACTAGCTCCTCCCCCACCCAAGATATTGGCGTAATACTTGAACGCTCCCTTTGTCTGATCTGGTAATTTCATCTCTCGACAGAATATAAATGGGTGAGAATCTACTTGTTCAAAACGCTTTTTCATCACGTCGTTATTTATTTTCTAAACTTATTTTTTGAAGAAAGTTTGTTCTTGGCCCAATTTCATAACAAATGAGAAGTGAAGAGTAGATGAAAATGTACAGCTGTGAGTAGTTGAACTTTATGCGTTATAAGACATGGCATGCGGTATAAGGAGCGACTGTATAAAGAGGTGTGAATACACTTGGCCGAGAAATCTGAAAACCAACTCGTCCATCCCTCAAATTCATCAATTCTTGCCACATTTTTTACGAAATTGGACCATGGACGGAAATCGCATCATTTCTCTCGATTGGCCCAGTACTTTAGTTCCAATTAGTTGCCCGTTCGACCAGCAGGTGGCGCTGGCTGGCATCGTGCCAAAGCCAATGAGTCGGATGATGGGATGCTGTCGAAGATGCTCGTTGTTATCTAAGTTTTTTCTTTTCATTTCATCGCGAACGCGTGTTTGGCGAAGGTTGAATCAATTCGGACGATGAAACGCCTTGATTCGGCGCCGAGGTCGACCCACCCAGGCCGGCTGCGAGCACTGCAAGCGACCCGAGAAACTTCGTGGATTCCCTCGCTTTCTTGACATTGCCGTCGGCTACTGCATCGTAACCTTGTGCGTTGAACAAACTGTGCCAAATTTGCTCCCCAAAAAACTTCGGACCCAGTTTTTTTTTACGCTGATTATTTTCGCCAATGAAGCCATGGGTCGGCTGCGGACCTTCGCGTGCTTGTTCGGGGTAACGTTCGCCTTCGTTTTCGCTGCCCTCTACGTCTCGGACGGGTTCGTCAGAGTCAAAGGTGAGCCACATTTTCCCTCGAAATTTGACGATTTTACCCCGAAATGATGAAGGGCTGGTTGGAATAATTTGAGTTGGTTTGAGGACCCCATGGCGTTCCATTCTTGAGAAGCCGGGCTATTGGGGAACTCGAGAAAATAGAATGCCAGAGGGCGCCACTGTAGGTGGCCTGCCGCCAGGTGGCGCTCTGTCGTTCTATCAGTTTGTATCCCAGAATGCAACGTGTCTGTACTTCTGTAATCTTATAGTGAAGTTTATTCTATTACATGTACTTAATTTAAATAAGTAAATTAATTTTTAGGTAACTCTTTAGAATAAGCCAGCAATGGCGGCCATTTTATACGGAGCCTGTTACGGATAGTTTTAGGTTAGGTTAGGTCAGGTCAGAACTGGCCCCCTAGACACCCAGTTGAGAAAACCTGACCTAACCCAACCTAACCTAGCCTAAAACTATCTCTAACAGGCTGAGTCAGGCTCCGTAGAAAACAAGCGTGGTCGCCATTGCTGGCTTATTCTAAAGAGTTACCAATTTTTATAAAGGCCCATTGAAAGTGCGTTGTGATTTTGGGGACACCCTGCACAAAATTGCGAAACTCAATTTCACCTCTCCTGATCAACATATTAAAATATTTTTTTTTTGTAAACACTTGCCTTTTATTGGTGGTACTATTTGACACCTTGTGGAAATGCATATGATATTAATAAAAACGATAATTCTATTTTTTATTTTGCTTTATCAGCGATGATGGCAGCACCTGCCGTCTGAATGGGAATATAAACTATCTAGAATTTGGAACAATTCTTTTAATTTTATATAGTCCAGGAACTTGCTATCAATATAAACTTCGAACTAAAACATTTAGTTTCATTTGAAATTATCTTATCTGTCGAAAATTAGGTAAATCCAATTGCAAAAAATCACTTTCAATGGGCCTTCTATTACATGTACTTAATAGGGGACGTTCAAGTATTGTCATATTTCCCCCATTTCAGATCTCCTCCCCTAAGTCAGTATTCGTTATAATTTGAAGACCCCATGGGATGGCATCATCATTTTCTCAAAAAAGTTCGAATTGAGAAGATTTTTCATCAAAATTTGAGCGGAAATGAAGGGTTTTGATCACGCAGAAGCACATTTTTAAAAGCTGCAAAGGCAAATTTGTGTGTGTGCAAAAATGGTTTAAACGTGATGGATTAATTTTAATCCAATATGGATTGTATTGAGATAATACAGATCTCATCATTTGGTCAACCCTCCCCCCATTTCTGTTCTCTTTGGGTTCTCATGAATTAATTTTAATCCAACGTGTTATAAAGCAGAAATGATGATACATCATTTGTCTAACCTCTCCTCCCACTTCCGCTTTCTTGCATCATTATTTGGCAACTACACCCCCAAGATTATGACGTAATACCGTTAGGATTAAGCTGAATTAGACCAAGGATAGAGCGATGATGTACATATACATGTACGTGCAATACCTGAGTTTTTGTCAATTATTTTGATAAATATGGTACATGTACATGTATAATCGTTCTACAGTGTACTTCAAATTTCCTACAAAAAAGTTCATGTGAAGCTGTTATCGTTAAAAATGTGGTTAAATTTGTATAAACTTACATAAATGATATGGCTTAATCAGGGTCCTTAAAATCTTTTCATTACTTTCCATTACTGGAAAGTTTTTCAAATTTTTTTGAAAAATAAGGGAAAATCAGAAAATTTATGAAACATTTGGCATTGGTTAGCAAGAGATGATAAGGTATTTTGTGTAAGACTTTAATAACGAAACGCTCTATTGTAAAAAAAAAAAAAAAAAAACTAATCTCAATTTGCTGTGGCCTCATGAAGCAGGTATTTGTGGCTAAATTATGTCGTATGTGTTGGCTTAGTTTCATTGGCGTTTATGCGTTTAAAATCCAGGAAATGCTTAGGCCTAACTGGGTCATAATTCCACCGTGATGCTTATCCCCATTTGTCCCTTTCGGATTTTGGTTCATTGCACCCATTGGTTTACATATTTCGGCTCCAGAGAAAGTTCTGGAGATTGTACAAGGAGATTTGGCAGCTTTTATGTAACGGGCTTAAGGTTTTAACAAGAGTTAAAAAAACCCGAACTTTAGTTTTTCGAGCCATCTGTCTGATCGCTTATTGGGGTTTGCACATGTGACATTTCCCCATATTTTCTGACACTGTCCCACACTCGATTCGTGCTACCGTCTTCAGTCAATATCACACCTGCTTAACATGTTTTGCAATCATTGATGTCATCATGTTATCAACTGGGTGGCATGCAGGTTCGAAGGTCTCTCTGATAATATCGTCCCAACTCTTCCGCTTCAAAACTAATAATGGGGAAGTGATACGAGTCTCTGAATAAGCGAAATGTGGGACAACGAATTTGTAGAATCATAAATGCTTCAGTACTTAAAACGCTGAACATATACAACGGTATAATTGGATTCTTTGAGATCATCATTTGAAGATTCACACTTTTACTCGTCAAAATTTGATCCAATGTTTTATAAAATAGCTATGATGACATCATCATCATCATCGTTTGTCCTAATTTTACCTTTTTGCATGAGGTAATTTTTATGCAGATCACAGCATTTACATGTAAATTGCTGTACAGTGTACATTAAGAAAATAATTCAACAACCCTCAACGTTCATTGAAAGTGACGGGGAACTGGACAAGATATACAGTGATCATGGTTTGATTTTACAATTGCATTTTGGCCACAGGTACTTAGCAGTCGATGTTGGATTTCGTGCTCCTTTTCCGACCCTCAACCTTCGCGAATTAACAAAAAATGAGCTTGCGAAAACAAATCTTAATTAAATGAAGCCCCTTGGGCAAACAGGGGTTGAACCAAAAAAAACTACGCAAAAGATTTGAAAATTTCCAAGCTTGTGGCTAAATTTAACTAAAATTACGAGGGCTTTTGCTGGCCCAGCTTACATTCGATGTCAACATCAATTTTCAAACAGACACACACCCTTTTACATGTATGTTCTCTTCAAGTCGTTATTAAAAATACGTTTGATAAGGAATCGAACAGGTAACTGAAGGGCGATTATGAAAAGCTTATCGGAAACATTTGTCCTGTATGTATCAAGGTGAAATCCAAACACCAGATCAACACCTATGCATAACACCGCAAACATTTGCTTTAAAATTAGACCACGAAATATATTTACTACCACGTAGAGCAGTACGTTTCAAATACCCGGTTTATACATGTAAATACATGTATACTGTACACTAAAGACACTGCGAAATCTTTCAGTTTCTTACTGCCTTGGAAGGGCTTATATAAATTGATTCGCTTTCATTGGTTTTTGCTCAGTACAAATCTTTTGTTAGAATATTTTTACCTTAGAAAGCAAATGATGCAGTGCCATGTTACCTTAATGATTAATATTTCATTTCTAAATAAAATGTGACTAAATACATCATCCTTGATTATGTTTCTAATCATTTAGAAAAATGAGAAAAGTCCATATGAAGTACATACAGTATGAATTACTAAATTGTTTCATTTCTATTTGAATCCAGGTTACGACAAGTCTTGGCAGGACAGTTGGGCGAACAAGTATTTTGGCGTGAACATTCCAGAGGTATTATTATTTTTCTATTGATTCAAGTGTATAAATGAGCCATTTACATGTACACGCCTGACTGTTGAGTCACTGCATACAGTATGTGGGAGTCATCCTTTTGATTCAGGTGGGTTTCGGTGGATTCCAAAGTTGCAGATTTTGCAACTGGGGAGAGAAAGCGGAGCAGGAATGACGTCATTAGTAAATATGTGCTAAAAACCACATCAGTCATTACGACATATTTTTACCCAAAAGATTTGGCCTGGTTTGATTCATCAGTATTTTTGGACCCCACCCTGCACCCCACCTTCTCAAGTTTATAACCCGAATAACGTTGTAATCCACTTCGATCAGAGTTTACATTACAGCAAAAAATAACTGGTTTCCTTACCAGCGTTCTGTTTTAAACATTTTAAACAACAATGTGGTGATATCTGTATTGGGTAAACCACAAACGTAAGGTGATACATGTATCTGTGGTGTAAACCACAAACTATACCAGCATATCATGTCGTAGATGTTGATTTAACTACTACTTTTGCCAAACATTGTTTGTTACAACGTTATTCGGGCAAATTCTTTGCATGTCTCTGTCAGTATCTGTAGTTGAGTTGCATCCTGTACATGTAAAGACTTGGCAATATCTGTTATATAAGAGTAATAAGGAGACCATTTATCTCACACCCATGGATTGGTCCAAAATTGCTCTCCATTACATAATCCAAATTGATACAACACGGAAGTGCTGCCGTCATGGCTCATTCGACAATTTCCTGGCTGGGTCCGGAGGTTCAAGTGGCTACTAAGTGGAACCAACGTCCAATTGCATATCAAAAACTCAACGTCTTTGACTAATCAGATTCACTTGTGCACATTCTGGCCAACAAATCAAAACACGCCAAAGTAGGTTTGCTTGTAGGTCTGCTATCTTCTGGGATTCTAGAACCTCCTGGACGGGTTTCATATTAAAGCCCGAAAGTCACTGTCGTATTCATCTGGAACAACGACATATTCAATTGTCATTGAACAGTAGTTGCACTGAACAGTTGGACTAAGGAAAAGTCATGGAATTTACAATACATGCGAACCAAATCCAGTAGACACCCTGTACATGAACACCTACATCCATTCAAATAGGAAATAACCCTTTTAGCAGTTTTTCACTATTAGATGCAAATCTTGAAATTTTATTCTGTGATTTTATGAAATTGCAACACATTTCATAATGATCATCAATGACATTTACATTGGCATTGATTCTTGTATTTTTAATGTTCAGGAACATTCGTTTTAACAAGTGGTAAAATAGGAAGTTGACAACTTAATATCGTCTGGAACCCTGAAGTTTAGTTTCCAACTGTTTAAATTTGGCGCGGCTTTGCTGGGTTCGTAGCGCCCCCAAACGGACGGCGCTCCAGAGCGATGTCGGCCAGCTCTCCTGGACCGCTACGCTGTCGATGCTTCAATTTGCCTTGTACAACGGATAATTATAAATTTCTGGCGTTATTAATTCGTTTTCGATGATCATTTTAACTTATCAAATGACATTATCAACTTAGTTTTTCGCAAATTCACTTAAAAGAAATGTAAATTAAGAACTGGTAATTGTAATCGCGATACTTGTGGAAGGTTACCGCAGGCCCGTGCTCACGTGCAACATAGACCTCTGCGCCGTCAACGCTGGTTTAGTCAATAACTATACTTCACAGGATCTATTCTATAGTTGATTGTGAAAGTTATTTGCTATTAAATTGCTCTCAGAGGCAACCACGATGATGAGTAGCAGCGATGACTCCTGAGCGTGAAGCTGGTCGGAAACTGTTCTCACGAACAGAGTTCTTGACCATTGATGACCGTTCTACTCTACCCAAGGGTAAAGTGGAGGGAGTCTTCGCATTCTGAGTGGTACCACCCTTTTTTAAAAAATCAAATTTCAGACTGAATTGATCAGGGTATTTGGTTGTTTAGACAACCTGGAAAATATATATGTAGTTACTGGATAATTTCGTGACCATTATCTTAGTGGGTGTGCATCAGCCAAATCCATATGTAGAAGTCATGCAATTTGCAACACCGAAATTGAGGGCAGATGATGGCGAAATAATGAATAACATTTACAGGGTTCATACGCACCTGGAAAGTCAGGGAAGAGCAAGATGGTCAGGGAGAGTCAGGGAATACAGTATCACGTTTTTGTTGGAAATTCAGGGAAAGTCAGCAGTGAAAACCATTTTCTTTGCGAAACTGGTTAATTTTCATGCAAAATTTTTGCAGTAACCGGTTCATTTATTTTTTTGTAAAATTTTTCAAAAATCGGATCATTTCTTTGCATTAGTTTTCAAAAAAAAAATTTGCAAATACCAGTTCAATTTTTCCATTTTTTTGCAAAATTTTTGCAGATACCGGTTCACTTTTTTGCAAAAAGTCAGGGAAATTTTCTTGGGTTGGTCAGGGATAGTCAGGGGAAGTCAGGGAAATGACTTTGTAAATTTGAGTATGAACCCTGATTTAGAAGGACATATTGTAGTTGATTGGTGCGAGCTCTGTGCAAAGAAACAGTCGCCTTCGTGTATTAAGTAGTATAAATGTGTTAATGGATTTCAGCTCGTCACCAGGCCTGGGGAAACAGTTTCAACACCTTGGCATCGAAGTGGGCCACCTAAACAGCCCGGCAGCCCATGATATGTTCAACTAACTAATGTTTAGCTAGCCTCGAAGACGTATTTATTTTTCTCGTTTGTCATCTCTTACGCTTTCCATCCTCCTTCGCCAGTGTCTGCACACTATAACTTTGTGTCTGTTCAAAATTCAAAACCGAGGTCCTCCCTCGGAAAAGAAGACCAATATTGTGACTTTGTTATATCTTTCCAGACACGTCAACCAAACGGAAATAATGGCGAAAACGAGCCCAAGTGCCTGTAAAAGACCCAGATCCTGGAATTTTCTTCAAAATTATGTCTTCCAAATTTGGCTGGCGTTGACGTACAAACAAGACCTATGTTTCGTCTTCGTTAGAAACGTTTATGGATTGGGATGCTACTTTTGGAAACTTAACATAAAACCCAAATTTATGGTGTTTGTGGTTTCAGAGTTTTGTTGCCCGTAAATCTGCAGGGCCAGCAGCAGGCGTGTGACATTGAATTATGCTTGCCTGCCATACGGACATTGCCGTATGGAAATAAGTGCATTACTAGAACCTTCCACTCGAGGAAATGAGACTACTGGGTAATTTGATTGAAGTATCTGACTAATTTTGAAATTGTTCCATTTAGGACGAATATGACAACAACCTGGACGAGGAGATGGCGATGCGGCGGTGGTCCATCGACCGCATCTGCCAGCATCTTCGGCTCTACAAGCACGATGCCCGAGTGGAGGCCAAGGAGCTGGACCACATCGTGGTGGATGATAAGCACCGCTTGCTCTATTGCTATGTGGCCAAGGTGAGCTTTGACCTGTGAGCCCTGAGAAATCCACAGGGCATCTCGGTAAAATCTAGTGTTACAGGTATACAGGACGTGAAATTTACAGCTTCGCTCTATTATGATCTTTGAGCGAATGCGAAGTTGACACTGAACTTACATGAATTTACAACTGAATTACATAATCGTTGCCAATTTTTTTTTTGCAATTATTGAAGAAGAAGAAGAAGAATTATCCAGCACGAAGGGGGAATAACCCCTTATGACCAAGAATGTATATTTTCTACAGGTTAAATAAGGAAAAATAATGAAAATAAGAAAAAGAGGGAAAGTTATAAAAACATGAGATGAGGGGAAGGAGAAGCCGGTCCCCAGTTCCAAGGAACGCCTTATTATTGTCTTCTGAAGAAGAAGACAGATCTGAGGAAGGGATTGAAATTGTCCCGAGAAAGTCGCGTCCCTGTTGCTCCAATCATATCGATAACGCTTTTATCTCTTGCCGCACAGGTGGCGTCCACAAACTGGAAGCGCATTTTCATGATCCTGAAAATGAACGTGAGCAACAACCCGCTGGCCATCCCGGGGAACGAGAGCCACCGGCGGAACCTGTTCCGCACGCTGGACAACTACAGCGAGGCCGAGATCCAGTACAGGCTGCGGCACTACCTCAAGTTCATGTTCGTGCGGCACCCCTTCGAGCGGCTGCTGTCCGCCTTCCGCAACAAGTTCGAGAAGCCCAACGCGTACTTCCACGAGCGCTTCGGCACGCTCATCGTGCAGCGCTTCCGGCCCAACGCCAGCGCCGAGGCCCTGGTCAAGGGTGAGAACGTCACCTTCGACGAGTTTGTCCAGTACCTGCTGGACCCGCAGACGGCCCTTGACGGCCAGCTCAACGAGCACTGGCGGCCGGTCACCAGCCTGTGCCACCCGTGCGCCGTCCGCTACGACGTCATCGGCAAGTACGAGGGGTTGGACAGAGAGGCCCAGTACGTGCTGGAGAGGGCCCGGGTGAGGGACTTGGTGAAATTCCCCAAGATTAGCCTCACGGTGAACACCTCAGCGCTGCTGGACGGCTACCTGGGGAACCTGTCCAAGACGAGGATTTTCAGGCTGTATCAGATGTACGCGCTGGACTTCAAGATGTTCGGCTACAAGCTGCCCAATTTTGAGAAGTATGTGAACGACTGACCCGGGCCTCCGAGGGAGAGGACCGTGAAGACCGTGCACTCCTGACTCAAGTTTTCATACACGTGCATGGGGCACCTTTTGATAAACATCACACGTACTGTATGGTTTATGTCAGAAGCTGATTATACCAGGAGCAGTTTATTCCAGGTTTGACCACTGCAGGGGAAGTTATATGTGACGTACAATATGTGCATTTTAAAAATGCTGTATCGTGGAGTTCGGTTGGGTGTCTAGAGAGTTTGTGGGCCGGGTCTTCAAAGTCCCCTGGATCGGCAAACTGTAAAATGACTACGTGCATTGATATCCCAGTGTGCTCAAATGCTCTTCTTGTCAGGCAATGCAGGTATCGTAACTTATGTACTTTTTACTACGTTGTTTTACACCGGCGAAATTCTGCATCGTAGATTTGGAGAATGCTGAAAGCCCCGGCTGGCTTACCTGCAACAACATTTGGGGAAATTCAAGGTGCTCAGCAAGAAGGATTCGTGCGTGAGAGACTGTGATTGACCATTTATTTATTATGACGAATTGTTGACAAAATGCTTGCACACCACAATTTCCAGCTTTGCATTTTTCAACAAATTTCAGTGTGGTGTTAGGAGGGCTATGTTCCTTTTATTGAAAATTGCAGAATATGTAAGTGAGAAATATTGATGTTGTGATAAGTATATATTCGTTGGAAATCTGCTGTTCTTTTTTGTGTCAGTGAGCTAGTAAGGTTCCTACAAAATATTGAGTCCAAATGACAACTTCTTGATGATCTGCACTAATTCTGGTGATGTAATAATCGAATTTTTCAGATGAAAAATGTGGGCATACATCCTAATGATGGCAATGTGCTAAGCACATGACAAGAGTAGGATTGGCATTGTTTTTATTGTTGTAGTTATTAAAACTAATGATTTTAACAATTTTGTTTGATTACCAAATTTTCTGAAATTTCAAATTCTAGCACAGCATAAAACTTTGAGAAGAGCCACCTACATCACATGGAATATATAGGCTCGAGTCGTTTCGAAACGCCGTGTTTCCCGAATGCCTAGGCTAAATGGTGAGAGGAGAAGAATCAAATCTTGAATTGTCATGGAATTTATTCCTTATATGTTTTGTTTGTGCTTCTTTGTTTATATGCCTTTCCTTAGCTAAAAATGTAATTTGTTTACTAGAATAGTTGGGTGCATCAAACCGCAGGCAATCACTGCCAGCCTGAGAGCAATTTGGAGAAAATCACATTCTATGGTGGAGGGGCAGCAGACTGGGACAATACTTAAGCATAGCTTCTTGATCGTCCATGGCGCTTTTGTGAAAAGATGCTTTTGGCATAAAAAATCCATCATTTTGGACGAGATTAAGAATTTTTTTCAGTTATATCATCATTGCCATGGAACGGTTATCAGAAAATCACAATTTTATGATCATCATCACTTCACCTACTAAATAATCGAGCGTTTTTTTGCGGTACAAGCTATCTACTTTCAACGTTTGTCCGCCAGGCGGCGCCACGGGGCGAAGAAGAAAAAATCCGCAATTTTTCTTTGCAAAGATATGACTTCAGGATCTCCTGCTTGCCAGACAGGAACCTTACCAACCGAGCCATAGACTATAGTGCCGAGACTATGAGATATGCAAGACCACCTATATGTTACTCGCTGGTGAAGTAATACTTGAACGTCCCTTTCTGACGACAACTGCGGACAGCCCCCATTCGTATTTTGGCGGGAAACCACGGCCGATTTTATGGGCGGCCCCCGCGCGCGGTGCATGCCGGGTAGTTGGAGCGAGCGCAGTAATGGCGGGGATTGTTTTGGGCGCTTTGGATAAAATAAAGCGTTGGATCGTGTGGTCCTGGACCTATTTATGGGCCTTGTGGTTCTTCCTGGTGCTCTTTCTGGTGTACATGCTGCGAGGGCCGCTGAAGATCAACGAAAATCTGACCAGCGGTGAGTAAATCAGCCTTTCGAATGGGGCTTGACCTTTGGAACAGCGTGCGTTCCATCATTGGAATGCCATGTTGGGCCAGTTTCTCCAAGTTCATTTTCGTTCGCCAATGCACTCGTTATCCCGCAAATCCTGCTCCCTTCGACGCCTTCGTCCACTTGGACCCGACGGTCATGCTCAAGGCCGAACTTGTCAAACCTAGGCCTACTGACGACACCCTGTACCTGTACACCCTTCGACCACCCGCTGTCATAACCAGTAATGACATGGTAATGGTAAGAATTTAATCAGCGGAAGTGGTATGTGCTGGTTGGCTTGTTGTGAACGTGTGGTTGTCAAGACGCTGGTTCTCGTTGGGTAGTTGGCAACTTGACATATGCGCGAATTGCCGGGTCAGCTGCGGTGTGCGTGTTTAGACAGAAACCCTTGCCAGTCAGCAGTGAACCTCTTCACGAAGGTGTGAGCTGAGATAGCCTGACAGTGGCATAAAGCCTCATGTTTGCGTTCTATTTCCGTAGATTAGGTGCTACTTCATGCCGTTATGCAACCATGGCCCCATTGTTGTGATTGTGGTTTCTGACAACTGGCAAACTAGCTGTCTCCCAAATATATTAGCAAATGTCTGCTGTAATTACCCATGCTATCCTTTTGATGGTCTAAAGTCAAACTTTGAATAGTGACACCTGTCCATCTTTCATGAAGATGCTACTTTAAATCCCCTTTGATTTTTGCGCAGGAAGCTCTTGAGGTCGTGGCAAGCAAAATGTGTATGCCATGGTCCCCTATATTGCAAACGAATTGCATTATACCTTG
Source organism: Cylindroiulus punctatus (assembly GCA_034695085.1). Classification (NCBI taxonomy): domain Eukaryota; kingdom Metazoa; phylum Arthropoda; class Diplopoda; order Julida; family Julidae; genus Cylindroiulus; species Cylindroiulus punctatus. The sequence goes on from JAQFYZ010001548.1 coordinate 12,967, forward strand.
TTCACATAGTACATGTACTTCCGAGCTTGGCAGCCAAAATCGTTTCGATTTTTGTGTGAATCTCATCGGAATGGATGAAACTCGTTACAACGATTACTGTGCTTATATTCATCGTTCGTTGTAAACGAGATTCACCCATCCGGATGGCATTCGCACAACAAAATCCAAACATGTTTTGGCTTCCAAACAGTGTGAACAAGATTGTAGTTTCTTCATGATTAGGTTAGATAGTACGGAAAACATGCGTTTTTCCTTAAAAAGATGAACTAGACAGCTGACATTTTAAAATTGGCAAGTGATTCCCAATGTAACATAAGAGTTGTTTCCATGGAATTGGCGGATCCAGAATTTTTTAGGCGGGGGCATGCTATCTAATATGAATTATAATAATACTAATGAGTTTATTCCATTGGAACACTTAAGATCATCCTGCACGCAAAAATCAAAGGAGAAAAGACATACATGTAAATAAAGTATTAAATTGCCTGGAGTCGGTTCAACCTTGACACGAAAACCTGCAGGGAACAGGCATTGACAGTATCCTGAGTAAGCCTGTTCCAGAGCCTCCCAGCTCGGGCCTGGAAAAAGTTGTGCCGGCAGTTTTTAGATGCAGCGGACCAAGCCAACTGTTGTGGGTGGCTCCTAGATGACCCAGTGTTTCTTCCCAGATTTAAGAATGGGGCAGGACCAGCATAGGAGTAGCCATTCAGCAGCTTAAAATGGTTTTAAAGTCCCATCATAATTGAAATATTTCGCATTATTATTTTTTGGGGGGCATGGGGGTGGGGCGGCAGCCTCCTGGCCCCTACTCTGGATCAGCCGGCGCTGATGGATCAGATCTTCATACGATGATCATACGATGAGGGGCGTACTTAATGGACGCCCCTCCGGCTGGCCTGGCCGCAGCGCCCCCTGGCGGCCGACGGCGGCAGCGCGACGGCAAAGTGACATTGTGCGTGTACCCTGCCTGTTCGTTGGGCCGCAAATCGATGGATTTTCGCTCGCCAAATGTTTGATGTTCGCGCAGTCGTTCGTCGCCTCGTCGTCGGACTCCCTCGCCGACTCGCGGGACGCTAAACCCGGCTTCACTGTCGCCGATTAGCAGCCGAGCTGGACGCCAATATGTTCGACTGTGAGTATTCCATTTTGGCGTTCCATTCCGCAGCTCCAACCAGCTGGTGCCAATTGTGAGGAAACCACGACGGAAAAAAAGGCCAGAAATCGATCCCGATTCGCTAGTCGTTGACCTATACTGAGCCAGTGTTTCGCCCCTTCTTACCGCAGCTTTTGCCCCCCAGTCAGGGATGCTGCATCTTGACGGATGAGATCACATTGGCGGCCATCATACGCACGCAGCATCTTCCGCATTTTTTTTTTTTTTTTTTTTTTTTTAATTTGGCCAATTGGGCCCATAGTCCGAGGAGCGTGTTCGGAAGGGGTTTCGGATGGGAAATGCGGCATGTATTCTCAGCCCTGCAATACACAAACGGGGCTGTGAGTGCTGCAGTAAACAGCTTTTGAAATACGATAACCGGTTGCACATACATCCGTGAATTTCAGCGGATTAATCGATTGCGCTCCTGGTAAACACGTTCCTCGGCCAAACGTTTGGAACGTGCGTGCCGGAATATTATGTGTTATGTTTCCTGGAAATAACACAGTCTTGCAAGCTCGGCTGTAAGTGCAATGGGCTGAACTGCAGCAGAGTGAAAGCTCTGAAATTGAGTTAATTTGACCTAACCTAACCTGACCTGACCTGACCTGACCAAACCTAACCAAACCTAACCCTTCCTAGTAAAAAATTACCCGTAAAAATATGCATTGAGCAGAAATTCAGTTTACCGATCATGCGTGCGTCTGCCCAGCCTGACTGGTATACCCATGAAAGAGCTGTCGCTCTGCTGCAGAAAAACCGTGCACATTTAGCAATGTGCGCAACGTTTCCAGTCATTCCAAACGTAATATTTCCAGGCTCGGTGAAATTGCGGCGTAAAATCCGTTTCAGAGAAAATGGTCTGCAAATTAGCGAATTAGACCCTGCTCCAGCTGTGCACAAAATGTGGCGCAGTTACGGCCGTCGAGAACTGCACCATAATTTTTCAGAATTCTGGGATTTATATTTATAGTAGGCCTCTGCAGGAATGACACCTGTCGTAGGTGTCACATCATCCTTGTTATGTTGTTTTTGTGGTACTTTTGTGGTGCCTAACTGAAAATGCAATTTATTTGGCTATCATTTCAGCCAGGCAATCACTGCCAGCTCCGAGCAGTTAGGGGAAGCCCATTTTCAAATATTCATTTAATTTCCGAAGCGATTTCCTTCGTCTCCCAAAATACCACTCAACGGAAAACCACCTGTTTTTATTATTTCTTTGCTTTTTCACCGTTTTTTTGTGTTTAATCTATCTTAGCCTAAAAATTAAATTTTTAATTTAACTGCCCCTAGCCCCAGGCAATTACCACCATCCTACGAGCCGTTAGGAGGAGCCAATTTTCGCCATCATTGTGCAGATACAATACGCCAAATATCACCCAGATATTCATGATTTTATCAGCAAAAATGATCTCGTATACTCTTGTAATAAACAATACGAGCGTAGATGTTGGAGATTCTTATTCTGCACTATTATGGTAATTTTCAATCTTCTAGGTCAGTGAAAAACCGCTTTTACCCAAATTTGGGTAATTTACCCAGGTTTGGGATGCAGGGGTCTGTATGGTACAGCCAAAAACACCGTTGAATCCAGATCTTTTTTATGGAAACGTGAATTTAGTCGTCATATCGATGTGGGTATTTCAATGAATTATTCAAGTTGCCAACCACTCACCTAGTGACAAAATGCACAAAGGGAACATTGTATTTACTGTGTGTGTATGACGCCTGTTCATGGAAGCTGAAACATCCTATTCGTAACTGAGTCGGTTGATCGATTTCATTTGTTCATGATATAACGTAAAATGGGGTTGGCCAAAATGGGGATATTGTGCCTTGCTATTGATTAGTACTTAAAACCATTTGAGTGCATGCCTGGGGACGTTCAAGTATTATGTCACCACCTCGGAGGGGGAGAGCTAGTCAGATGATGGGTGATGAATAATGCAGACATAAAGGATGGGGCTATGCAATCACGATTTTGTGAAGACGTAATACTTGAAAAGTCTTGACCCTGGGCGGGTGAATGCACTCAGTGTTATTTAAAATTTATTTGATGAGTAAAGTCCATTAGTAAAAGGCAGAACTTATCAACGGTTTACTGCGCAGATGCAAGTCTGTTTTTCAAAGTGGTCAGAATCCCATTCCCTCGTCACGTAAACCCCGATTGGTTCGATATTGTTATTATTTTTATGGGGTCTCAGTTGCATATTATTATTTGATGTATGTTTCTTTGATTGTTTTTATTGTTTTCCAAAAAAATTCGCAGTACAACAATTTTCAATGCCCTGCATTCAAGTTATGTACAGTACCATTGCACAATGGACATACAATGTGCGTGCTTGAATACTTTGCACCAAACAGTGGCGCAATTGCAGCATGCAATTGCAATTATAGCCCATTTAATTATATTTGGACAGGACGGGATGAATTGGCAACGAAATTGTTTGTTTAATCACCCAAATGTGAACAATAATGTGCTCTGGTAATGAGTACTGATCGATTGCGTGCAGCGTTTGTTTGTGTTTAGTTTCATCGGGCTATAAACCGAGATCTTTATTGTTAGCCAACAGCGTATCCTGTTTTAATCTGTAAATAGCTGTCGGATGTTGCTGCCAACACTTACAATAACAGGTGCTCTTGATCATTACTGCACTGGATGGGAAAAGGTATCTGACCTGGCTTTTCCTGAAACCAGTTTTTTTGTCTCTCTGTCACAAATTGGTCGTCCACTTTTTTTTCACGAGTTTATGTGGTGCACATTAACACCGATAATGTCAAGTTCTGCTGGATTTAATCGGCAATGAAAATCGGTTTAGCTTTTCAGTTTATAGCAACTAACAGTTTCCAATTGGCGCCAACTATATGGCTGCCAAAGGCCACCGATTTAAAACATCCATTAGTGTTTTGGTGCCACTGAATTATTCATCTAATTTTGACCAAGTAATACCCTTAGACGCAACAGGTCACCAAAGTTTAGTTTTTTGATGCCAACTGGTAAAGTCAGGGGCTTGTTACTGATGGGGAATTTTCCAACTATGCATTATAGTTGACCACATTAATAATTCGTGATCTGCATGCAGCAAGCCTAACTTCTTCATTTGTGTTTTTCCAAATCTGTTTCAACTTTGTAATGATGTGATAAACACGTAGACCTATCTGTTGTGGTCTAGATTTGAAACAAAATCTACCTATGGTGTTGGCATTTTACCAATATGTTACAATTTGTTTAGTCCTTTAAAATACATTATTGGTTATTTAGTTAAAAGAAATACTGTCAGTTAAACATTTTATTTCTGGAAAATACACATAAATTGTTACTTAAACAATCCATTATTACTATTTCTGGAAACATTTCAAGGATTTATTGTAGTTTGTTAATACAGAATTTTACTATGTCGCTCATGAAATATTAAATTAAACGAGTTCCATGTCTTTTGACGTTTACGTCAAAGCGTTTCTGAAAATATCACAAGAGGTCTACCTAAAGAACTTGCCCTCAGTTTTCCTATTCTCATTAATCTTTCAGAATTGAACACTGAAAAATTCACGTAATTTTGGGGAAACCCTAATGGTCAGGGAAAAATAAAAAATATAACCTGAGCTATATATATAACCGATGAAAATAAAGCTGTGGCAACCCCGGATAAAATATCAAGAAAATGGCCACAATTTAATACAATATGAAATGTATACCTTGCTGCCTACAAGTTTATTGCAACTTAACTCAAATATACATAATAATAGTCGATAGCCTTGGCTCAAATTCTTGAAGTGATCGGAATTTTGATGTGCCGTTAGACACGACAACTTACATGTGGTATGATATAGCTGGTTATGATGTCAGGTTACAACATAAAAATAGTGTTATTTTATACAAACAACTAATTACTTCTATTTATTTAGAGGGACTGATACTTATTTGCTCTATCTGCTGAGCACAAGTTTATCCTCATCATTGATGAAATTTTTATTTTATGGCTTGTTATCGAGGCAAGTAAATCTGGAAGGAAATCCGGTCGCATTTCCTTGTGGCTAATGCCAAGCTACAGGTTCTTCCACATTTCCCCACAGTTTGCGGCTGCGCAGCAAACGAGCGTTTGGTTAGTTCAAGAAGTCTTCGAAAAAAGTGGTCTGGCCACAAAGTGGTTTTTTACCTGATGTCAAAAGGAAAATTCCTCGCCAGTTAATCACACAGGATAAAATAAGAAGAAACGGAGTAACGAAGTCATGTCTTCTTACCTATTTTCAGCTGCCATGTTTGTGAACACACTCACTCCGAAGTTCTACGTCGCCCTGACTGGCACGTCCTCGCTGATTTCAGGCTTGATTCTGGTATGTTGCTTGGCCATCTGAGAAAACATTTGTTGTTGGTTTTCAATCTTGTCATGTTTTGCTGTCCCCCCGCAGATTTTCGAATGGTGGTATTTCAGGAAGTACGGTACCTCCTTTATTGAGCAGGTTTCGTTGAACCACATCTCACCGTGGATTGGCGGGGGCGACACCTCCGTGGAAAGCACCACCACTGCCGGGAATACGACGCCGCAGGCAGTGCCGGGTAAATCACTCCACATTTTTTTGTTTGTTGGTGTTTTTCAATGTCATGGAGGGATTACGTTTGCTTTTGTTGAGTTTTCCAATTTTTTACACATTTTCTTAGGAACTCTTATAGTCATATAATAAACTTTCTATGTTTGTTGGAATAGAAAGTTTGATACGAATTCTACCAATAAACATTGTTATTATCCATATTTTTTATCGGAATTTTAGATAAGTTTCTGATGTGTTAGACTAGTTGTCTTCAAATTGTGTTTCACGGAACCTTGGACTTCCATAGCCCGGCCCTTTAGAAAATGCTTAGTATTTGGTTGATTTTTGCAATTTTTTACGCGTTTTTCTTAACAACTCCTACGATTTTTACATAGGCCTAAATAAGTTTCTAAAAAGCTGTTTGCAGTGTAGTTTTAAAAAAATGTTGCCAGCAACGTCTTCAACAGTAATCCAGTTTTCAGTTTATTTTCTCTAGTAAGGTGGGATCTTGCGACTAAAACTGTTAACATTTTCTGCTTTCAGAGTGCAAGGTATGGCGGAATCCTTTAAACTTATTCCGTGGCTCAGAATACAACCGTTTTTTATGGGCCACGGAGAAAGAACCACTGACATACTATGACATGAACCTATCAGCGCAAGACCACCAGACGTTCTTCACGTGCGAGGCAGACACTGGGAGACCCGAATACGAAAGTGCGTCCTACCGAGAAAATGTGGAAGATTTTGTGGAAGATGTGGAGGTTTGTTCATGGAACTCCAAGACAATCAAACCCGTACTTTTTGTGTTTTCAGTAATGCGAACTGCTTGGAGAGAAAGAAACACGCAGGCGAGAATTAGAGCTGCGCGAGAGGCTCTTGAGAAAAACACTGAGTGTGCCACGGCCAGCATCCTGCTAGCTGAAGAGGAATCTTCGACAATTCTAGAGGTTAGGACACTTTTTCAAATTTTGGGGGTAAAAGTTAGTTGCTTTTGAAAAGCAAATTGATCATAATATTCAAGTCAATTTTTGCATTATCTGTTTTTGTTAAAATAAATATATATCGAAACAATACACGAGTGAATGTGAGGTACCCCCTAATAGAAAATCACATGGTATTTCGGTTGCAACCTTGCAAATTATTTCGTTGCTATTTCTTTTGAGAATAACAAAGAATTACGTAATTTCATTTTTTTTAACTTTTATTGTGAAGACATGATTTGGGAAAACATGAGTATATTTCTTTCTGAATATTTGTAAAATGGAGAACTAATTTTTACTGAAAATGAGTTACTGGGCTATATGATAATCAACTCTATTTAAAATAGAAAGAAAATTGGAATTCCAGTATGAAAACATTTCTGTAAATTAAAGATACTTTGATCTCTCATGGTTATTAAACAATTATTTGTGATTTGTAGTCCGAAAAACTGTTCAAACAAGCATTACGAGTTGCCGAAATAAACTACAGAAAGTCACAGTCTTCACAGCACCAAAGTTCGTTACACGAAACCACGCATAGTAAGTTTGGTAGGTGCGATCCGAAACTGCCCCACTAACTTGTGCTTTTGAGTAGCGGCTAGTTCTGGATCTCATTTATTGCACTGTCGGCGTTTCCTGAATTATGCCAAAATTTAATTTTTGTCATACGCACTTTGCATTTTCAGGAAGGGATACAAATGTATTAATATACGTGAGGCGGCGGCTGGCCATGTGCGCCAGGAAGCTCGGCCGGCTAAAGGAAGCAGTCAAGATGATGCGCGAGGTGATTATCTTTGGAGAAAATTAAATGCAGTGTTGGAAATTGGCGTTGCAATGTTTCTCGTGCTTGATTTTAGCTCATCAAAGAATTTCCTATGATAAACGTTTTAAATATTCACGAGAATCTCATAGAAGCATTGTTAGAAATGCAAGCATATGCCGACGTCCAAGCTGTTCTCGCCAAATACGACGGTAGGCAAGCGTATCCTGGCATTGTGGGCACGGTTTCAGTTGCAGTTTTGACTTACACTGAATTTTGTTGTCGTGTTCAGACATCAGCTTACCTAAGTCGGCTACGATATGCTACACAGCAGCGTTACTTAAGGCTAGAAGCGTTAGCGACAAGTAGGAATTCGTATTTTACTTGCTTTATGCCTCAGTAATTTGGATTACTGGATATAATGAATGGGTTTTCTGGGCTGCTCTATCTTTCAGTAAAACATTTAACGTTATGCATTGCAGATTTTCGCCAGAGGTCGCTAGCAAAAGAGGGCTAAATACGGCGGAGATGAACGCCGTCGAAGCCATCCATAGAGCTGTGGAGTTTAATCCACATGTGCCAAAGGTACATCTTCAGTTTTCCTCCATCCCCTAATTAAGTGCTGCATACACTGATAACCTGTTGAAAAGGTGTGCAGCTACAACGTGCTCAGTTTAGTGAAATTCATGAATGTTCGTTTCTTTACCGCCACTTTCAGTACTTACTGGAGATGAAGAGCCTTATACTGCCGCCCGAACATATCCTAAAGAGAGGCGACAGCGAGGCAATAGCGTATGCATTTTTTCACCTGCAGCACTGGAAGAGGATAGAGGGAGCGTTAAACCTGCTCCATTGTACGTGGGAAGGCAGTAAGTAACCGTCTGTTTATTAATGAAGCTGGCATTGCAACGTTGATGTTACAACCATTGTGATTTCGTCTGTTTCAGCATTCCGAATGATACCCTACCCATTAGAAAAAGGGCACCTATTCTATCCGTACCCAACATGTACGGAAAGTGCGGATCGGGAACTTCTTCCTTGTAAGTGAAAGTTGCGCATTTGTTCAAAATTGATCTTTTGGCAGGGTCACTGAAGCTTGTTTAGCTTATTCCAGAAAGCATTCTTCTTTCTATATTTTGACTTTATGATCCAATTCGTACTAGGCAGCTCTTCAGGTTCCATACTAGCTAGGGTTACTCAAGTTGTTGCGATTTATATCGATTTTTAAAACTTTGCATGTTTCTGCATAGTTGTTTTTGCCCAAAAATATTATCACAAAGAGGGTGGTTTACAAAATCTAAAGCTTGAATAGCATTATTCTACCGTCAGAAATCTTTAGCGTTGTGGAGAGCATAACTCTTCAACAGAATATTTTGGTGAATGCAGAGAAACGTTTGGAGTGACCATGTCCAATTTTTCTCGTTCTCTAGCATTTCACGAAGTATCCGTTTATCCAAAGAAAGAGCTTCCATTTTTCATCTTGTTCACTGCTGGTCTGTGTTCTTTTACGGCTCTCTTGGCCCTGCTAACACATCAGTATCCAGAGCCAATGGGAATGATGGCTAAAACAGTAAGTGAAGGATTTTTCATCAGTTGAATTATATTCATCGCCACGATTGGTTTTTATGATTGGTACATGTCTGGGTTTTTGCCATTTTGCAAAGTTACTGAGAGTTATTTAGAAACTTTCGAAGTCTGGGAAACAGATCTCGATAGGACATGTCTGTTCATGTCGCTCAGATTGTAATTCTCGAAGTTCCATTCGTTTTTGGTTAATTAACATTGCTCAGCAAAATCGAAACAATTTGGTGGGCAGACCATCTGAGATTCTGTCGATGGTTACTATCGATAGCAGAAATCGAATAATAACGAATTTAGCACTGGCTTTGGGCTTTGGCTTGAAAGCTTCTCGTTTGGTGTTATGAAACTGCCTGAAGTGGACCCGGAGGTTCTCTCGATGGTAACTTTGACTTTCTGCTCTCAAATGGACATGAAGATTCAAGTTCTCATGATGCACACCAACATCGTTTGATTTCGCTGCCCCTTGTTGGGGCAATCACTGCTAGCCTGTGAGCCGTTAAAAAAAAAACACCTTATCACTGTGTCTATGGTGGAGGGGCAGCAGCAGGGCATAAAAATAGACGAATGTCTTTAAGGCGTCATGGCAACCCAAGTAGCAAAAAGGGACCCAGGACGTCCCCTGAAAGTGGTCCCGGGGACGTCCTTTTCTGGTGAAAAAAGGAC
>JAQFYZ010001549.1:0-22607 GCA_034695085.1 Cylindroiulus punctatus
TCACTTTGATGGCGTCCTGAACCCAGCGATCCAACCTGCGATGTAGCACCCAAGGCAAATGAGTTTCGACAAGAAGTAGAAACATCCATCACAAAAAAAAAAATAAAAGCATTGCTGATGGTGGGGGAAAACTAAGCACACACACAAACACACGGAAGCACACTCAATACAATTTGCTGGTCTTGCCATATGGCAGGTGACCAGCACAATTGCAAAAATGTATAGCCTGTTATTCCCCTATTCATTTTGCTGGGGTTGGCACATATTAGGTATACACTATTCTATTAAGTGCAAAAACGAAAACATCATTAATTTTTTTTCTTTCTATTAAACTTGACAAGTGGTCATTTGCCACTGTCAAAAAAAAAAATAACAATAGCAATAACGATATTAGTCATCATTTTCACACCTGTGAAAAACGTTACTAACTAAATAAAATGATGAAGAAATTAGCACCATTTCATACCAACTCTGGATATTGCCAGATTCATCTTTAACTTGCCATCCGTTCAACTATCGCCTCAAAATAATGCCAGGATATTTCATTATCGAACCCCTTCCAAATACGAGTGGGGAAATCAAAATGTTCGCTGTTTTCCATTCGGGAAACAACAGAATTTGGGGTATTTTCAACAGAATTACTGGAAACCATACTCCACTAACAGTGGAGTCCTTAAATGAATCTCTTCAGCAAGCATGGGATCTCTTTGGAGGAACAAGCAGCGACGAAAGCATGTCCGCTTTTTTCACGGAAATTCTACAGCGAGCGGAATTCTCCGGGGCGATCTTCTGCTAATGGTAAGTTTTTTTATAAATTTTACATTTTTAATAGTTATCCGCAATTTTTTTTTATGAATTTATTTTAATTTTTTTTTTTCTTCTCCTTTATAAAAATAGGGGAAAAAACAACATGAACATGAAAAAATTAGATGTTTAATTTTCAAGGGTTATTTTTTTTTTTCAATTATTATGTGGAAATAAAAATACTTTTGTTAAAATAAAAAAAACTATCTTTTCTTTTAATTTTTTATTAAAGTCATCTCTGGTCCGAAAAAGTGAGCCAGAGATGACTTTTCCTATACTACTTATGTATAAACGCTCCACATTTTCTATAAAATTGCTCGGTTTTGGTGATCGATGTCGCGACTGTTCACACACTTCTGAGAATCACATTGCCAGCTTGAAAGGCCTCGCTCAGGGAAGATGGATTTGAATATCGACGAATAGTTTCATCGTAAATACGCACAATTGTCTCACTGCGAGGGATGAAGTTATCAAAAAATGCAAGTGCTCAAGCATAAAAAATAAGCGTTGAAATTCCTCCAAGCAGAAAGTGATTTTTTCCGTCAATGTTCCGTCGTGAGCGTTTTTGAAAGACAAGAAAAGATCAAATATTTCATTATAGGCAAACTTTTATGCGTTTTCATGCCGTGACGGATTCGGGGTTGAAAAGCAATTTTTCACAGTAATTTTAGGTTAAAAGAGTTTTAATGGTAAATTACTTTGCCACAGCCGAGTTGCTGCATATCCAGCGAATAGAAAGTCGAGTTGTAAGCTGCTTCACCTTCTGACAGCTATATACAATAGCAAGAAACATTGCTTAGCTTGTCTTACGATACGCTTGAAACTACATGAATGTTCGCTCCAAAATCTTGTCAGAGAATACGAAATCTATAGCGTTTAAATCCATCACCTAACGTAGATATTAAATGCAATGCAAGTCATTAATTTGAATTATTTTTACGATAAGTTTAATAATATTGTTTTTCGATATTGGATAACTGATTTCATTAATTCGAAATAAGGACGCTCACTAACATGTTAAATCCACTATTAAGGTGCAATTCGAATATTATCGTATACATTTTCATTGATCGTTAGGTCTATGTAAGATAAATTGGTAGTCATGAGAAACCCTTGCTTCTAGCATTTGAACCCGAATGTTTTCAGGAGTGCTGATTTTGAATGCATCATTTACGAGTATATGAATAAAATTGGTTAAGGACATATTTGTTAGACGGTATAAAAACAGTACCTGACATCACTGTATTACGTATTAACTAAACCATAAATTCATGAAAAATCGCTGTATATGCGAGGCATTTAACCATTAAATTTGATAATATTTTTAATTTTTCACGTGGGATCACCTTACTTTTATATCCAAGTCTTAATTAGGAATTACATATAAGCTTAACTGAGAACGAACAGATCACTAAACAACGGAACCACATATACTATTATGCATGCTATTAAATTCACAGATGAATATTATCAAAGCTTTCATTTCAGCAAATGAGTATAATTAATCAATTTTTTAAATGTTTCAATTGTAGTAGCATACATGTGCGCAATGCTTTTTGTAACATGGATATGCAGGAGCTGTATTATTGAAAACAAGGTTGACTTGAAAATACCAATGTTTACAGTGCAGAAATATAGGGTTTGACACAACCTTAAGATGAAGTAAATGACTCGAGATGATGTAATGTACTGTACTGTATATCCAGAATGGGATCAAAGGGGCAATAAACTCCTTTATGGTGCAAGGGGGCATGTTAATAGCGTATACATTCTATGGCGAGATGGGTGTATGATTTCAGCAATAAACAAACGATTAACGCGTATACGTACACGACATATACTGTACATGTACTTGTATATTTCATCAATCCTACCAAAATGATATACTTTACATGCCCTGCGTCAAAAGTGTGCAAAACAGTCACAGATTGTTTAACATTTTATATAACAGTATCTAACAGTTTGTATCAGTTTGTTTCTTCTTGTTGTTTGATTTTGAGCCTGATCTAACTTAGCCTAGCCAAACAACTAATTTATTTGGCTGCCCAACAGCAGGCAATCACTGCCACTCCATGAGCCTGTAGGACAAGCCCACTACCTGTGATTCTACACCAAGGTCCTGGTTCATTAAAATTCAAAACTTAGTATACAGCATCTGTTGAAGCTTTATTATAGCTTTACAAGAAGCATGGAAGAACAAAAGGGAAGCATAAAAAAGGAAAAACAACATTTAAAATGTCGTTTCATTAACACAGTCAATGATGAACAAGACGAGTGGTTAAAATTTATTTGCCTAGATAGGGTTGGGGAAAAAAATGCAATTCAGGACCCTCGCAAACTCGATGTTTCGTTACGACTGGCGACAAATATGATGCAAAAATATTATTACTTCCGAATTGTCTACAGGCCAATAAAAGTTGCTGGTATATTGAGGTCGTTGTTTCAGCACTTCCAATAGGAGCAATTCGCCGTTTTCTATATTGCTTACACATGCTGTATTCCCATGATAAATTTTACGATGCATATTCCAGGTACCGGAACATCGTAATGAGTGGTCCTATATTAAGGACCTTAAGTATATATTCGCTTTGGCGCTATACACCAATTTCGATCCGGGGTCTTACGTATCGAATGCATTTCCCCCATAGTCTACACCCCATCATATTAAGGATATGGCTAATAAACCAGACATCCAAACTCCTTCCTTCGACATTAATGTTAGCGAAGGGGTTAACGCACTCTGGCGGATATTACAAAATCTGCTTTGAGGAAATCCCGGCCGTTTTAACGAAGAAATTATAACGATGACCCCAAAAAATTGCCAGGAAAGGAATAGCGTTTAATCCTTCGGGAATTGAGTTCCACTTAAGCAAGCGCGCTTATAACGACTTAAGCCATTCGTTAAGCTAATTATGCATAAGAAACGTGAAAATAAACCGTTTAGAAGAGATAACTCGCGTCAACAACCTGCTGTAAGGGCATGTAAGATGCCCAGCCATGCAACTAGGTTTTACGAGCAAATTGGTAAATTGAAAAGCAATTCACATTTCAAACTGCTGGAATTAGTAATCTGAAGCTTTCGTGCGCTCGGATCCGTTATTAGTGCGAAGAGATATTGCAATTAACATATTGAAAGGACGCAGTCCTGGTGCTTTATATCATGCGCATTTACACAAACTTATCGAGTTTCATTCACTCTGGATATCCTCATAACATCAGGACCATCATTCCGTGGTGAATGAAACTTATACAAGTGGTGCTACCGGGAATTCTGGTCCTTTATAACTTGTTAATTGAACCGAAAACGTTTTGCGAATATTTCCACTTCAAATACATGTACATTTCTAGCAATACTATATAGGTTACCTTACCTGGTCAAGCCATACATTGGTTGTCAGTACTTGGTTTTTTTCGTCCTGAAAGACAAAAGACAACAATTAACGAAAACTTAAAAAAGAAAAGAATTCACAATTTCATTAGTAATTTCTTCCTGAGAATTGATTTTAATCTAAGCTTTTGTGTTAACCAATAATTAGCACCCTGTATTTAGATAAAATCATTAGTTTGCTCAACATCATTTGAAGTAGTTCGCTCTGTGCAGTATACTAATTTCTAACATCACGATCGATCCAGTTTATATATTGAAGATTAGTTTTCTCTGTTGTTTTTACGTTTTAGCACAGTAGTTCCTTGAACAGCTTCATTAAAAAATGCAAATCTGCAACTCGAACATCGCTCGTCGCGTCATTTCGTCATATTAGTTTTTATGCTCTGTCGAAAATCCAATGAATTTCGCATTCAATCAAGTTTCTATCACCCTGATCAGCTGACATTTTTGAAGAAAATTGCTATTTTTTAGGAGGTTTACAAAGGAAAAATGTAGGAGTAGAGAGGTGTTGGAGTACATGGTAATCATTAAAGTTCTACTCTCGTTACAAAAAAATGATATTAAAAACGATTAGAGCTACAAGAAGTGGTTTTGAAAAAGGTAGAAGGACTAGTATAGTTTTTTATTTCATATATTTGTATCACAGGGAGTGCCAGCAGGCGGCGCTGTAATCGTTAGAATCGAGAGTGGAATCTACATATGAAAACTCAAAATGTTCGCTGATATCATGAGACCAAATCTCCAATTAGTGTTAATAGCATATGCAGAAATCAATCTCGGATTACTTTCTACAGTATCTTTTGAAATTACGCTCAATATTGATAGGTGATTCGGCATCATGATAAACTGTGAACATGAAATTATGAACATCAGGTCAACCTTTTTTTCGCCACAAGATTTGATCCTTCTAAGTACAAGTCACTAAATAATTTTGACAAAAAAAATATTCTTGCAATCAGCACAGGACTTTTACGATCACCCTGTACATCCAATGTATTACAATTTCATAAATTAATGAGAGAGAACAAATTAGCACACAAGTTATCATGCGAAAGCATCAACGACATAAGACTGCAATTTGTTGATGAAGTGTCGTCAGATATGAGCTCCAGTGGGAAATTGCTCACACGTACATTGTATTTAACCGAGGGCATCAAATGCCAATGCCAACGGCTGATAAGAAAACAGCTCAACCTCAATTACCATGATGGTTGATACGTTTTGGACTAATTTCTCCTCGTGGAGTTTGTAGCAACGTAGTTGTTTACGGTATAGAGTTCATCTACACCGGCCATACATCCTCAAGTTTTGCCTTAGAGAAATTCAATGAAGAAGATGAATAAGATATGAGCACGCTGAAAGACTCGATAAGTGCGTTGTTTATCATCTCTGGATACCGGAAGCCCATCAAACTTGACTTTTAAGAAAATGTATGTCTCTCATAAGCAAATGGTCGATGGGACTCGTTCCGGGGCCTTTTATTACACCCATCCACCATGGCCTATATGCCGAGTTGCGCATTTCCATAACATGCAATTTGTTTTAATATAAACACTATGTAATGCAAAATAGTAAACAGTAGAAAAGATCTGGAGACTGAAATTTATTTAAAAATCAATAATGTCGAAACAAAAATGTCCAAAGTTGAGTCAAGGATGGGGACCAAAATTCCGATTTTCGCCATGGAACAACATGTTACACCAACAACGTCTATGTAAAGGTGTGGGTCTGATGAACAAAGTCTAGGTAAGACCCTTGCTCGACGTGAAAATATGATTCAGAAAGGGGATTTGTACGCTAAATAATCTCCTCAGACCTGAAGAAACCCCAGAAGAACCAATCAATAACGCCATAAACGTGAATATGATGACACAAGGAGGCGTAGCAATCTGAAATACAGGGTGATCATATATATAGCCCTTCCAACCCTCATTAGATAAACAAACTTAAAAACAGGATGGTAAGGAATTTTTTTTGGAAAAAGATAGCACTCCTAAAGATTTTTAATTTCATGCATTTGGTCCATAGGGAGTGCCATCAGGAGGTGCTGCAATCGCCAGAATAGAAAACTACATAGACTATACAGTACATACATGTACATGTAGGAAAACTACTGTGCATAGACGCCATTATCGATTTTAACGGTTACCGAGCCACCTGCTTGATCTATGAATTAAATACATTAAATAAAAGATTAGGAATTTTTCTACCTGTTTCCAAAATTTGGTTCATGCAACTTTGTTTTTTTGAAAATTAATTTTTAGAATGAGGGACTACTGTAGCAAGATAGCCTCTGGTATCATTCACTGCATAGAAGCAATTTTCGATTATAACGGTTACAGCACCACCTGCTGGTATTCCCTATGAATTAAAAATGAATTTAAAACCACGACTATTGACTCCTTTCAAAATGTGGTCCATGCAACTAACAGTTTTTTTTAAATTAATTTTTGTAATGATACGGTAGGACTTCATGACCCTTGTACGTAATGTGTAGAATCAGAAAACAAAAACAAAACAGAAACGTCTGTACACGATGCTTACAGTCGTCAAGGATTAACCAACAAAGAAAACACTGAAAGAACAATTTTGTGCAGAAAAAGTAAAGAAAAACAAATTTGCCCTTGCAGCGTTCTTTTAAATAGTCAACCCTGAATTTAATTTGGCAAGTAATAGAGGATTTAATCTCTGGGATCTCGAGGGACAATGTCATATTGTCGTGCATCAGCTGCTGAACGAATTGGGAGAGCTGATGCGAAATGACAGGCTTGTTGCAGAATTCATCAGAAATGGAGGGTCTATGGCACTATTAACTGAACCACTAATTTATCTGGTGTTCAAGAGTGCATACCATCGCTTATGCTGTACATGGCCCGGAAAGACATATGTTAGATGCCAGTTAAATATCCCACAAGGCAATTCACATTCTTGAGGATGAGCGCTTTTGCCCAATATGTTATGGTCTGATGACTCGCCCTGAAGTACGTGTACGAATCGCAAATGAGGACAGACGGTTTTTATTTCTAAAGACGTTGTCGTTCTTTGGCCATTTGTACATGTACATATACTGGACATATTCTTGGCAAGCTTAATCGAGATTAGAAGGGAGAATTAACTTTACTAGGCCAGACACGGCAGCCAAAAAATTTGTTGGAAACAAAACGCAGTTTTTATCCGAAAACCCTGAGAAAAATGGATAAAAAGCTGTTTCTTCGGAAACATTTCCACGCCAAAACAAATTATAGTTCTTACCCTAGACTCGGAGTCATGTAATGTTCATGTAGCACAGTGCAAATCCAAGGAAATGACGAAAAAAACACCAGAAAATGCATCACATGCGGCCCTCATGCAAGCAGCCATTGTTAAAATTTTTCATAGTTGCACACCAAGACAAAGAAAAAGCAAAGCTAAGGCGCTTTCGCATAATAAATACCATAATTTCGATAAACTTTCATTCAGGGCAACTCATAAATGCTGAATTTTATGAGGAACAGCGATGAAACAATATAAATGTTATGTCGTCACATTAAATGTTATTTTCAGATTTCAGACCACTCCCAATGTTAATATGCGTCAGTACTTATCAAACTTTCAACATAAATTAAGGATGCTAAATGCACTATTCGTCATCGTGTGCCAACATCTGCTTCTACCCCAACGACGTATATTGCATGCTGTAGGTTACACATGACAACACATGTTGCACACACTCCAAATTCTATAGACTACCTTATAGTTTATTCAGTTTTCAAAACCTGCTTTACGCATGGTTTTTTTTATTATAAAAGACACGTTTTGTAAGGGAAATCAGATTTGACAGCAAACTTACAAAGTTTATAAGCGTTTTCCTTACATAAAGGCCCTACTTCGTAGTATTCTGTTTACGATTTAATGGCATGCATGGCATCGCTGAATGAATAAGCAGTGTATTTACCAGACTTAGTATAAATGTCAATATTTTGAAGTCAGGAGTATATTTGCAGTTTGTAGTCAATGAATAGATGCTAACTTTAGGTTGTGCGCGAGCTCGGAAGCTTTAAAACCAGAGTACTGATCTGAAATATATACATGTACATGTATATACACTCCGATGATGTTGTGTGATGAAGTTGAGAGCGACTTTAAATTACATTACACCACATAGCCATAGCCTGATACTACTGATATGGGATGGCAGAAGTGTCAAGAAATGTTTCGATATACTGGTAATATTTCTCCTTCAGTTGGATGAAAGCCATTAAGGACGTATTCTGTTTTTACGTCGGGCATCCAACCAAGAAAACCTCATTAATCACTGCCCAATTTTCTCGAGACTGTTGTGTATTTATTGAACGTGTCTCCCTCTTATACGAGTGTGTAATTCATTTATTCTAAGAATGGGGACGAGACCCGTTGAGTGAGGGTCCGTAAGATGTTTGGTTTTGGAAAAGCATCCAAGGGGCAAAATAGGGCAAATTGTAGGCGCAATTAAAAACTCTCATTTTTTTCAGTACAACGTTTGACGCCCTCGTTACAAACCAAATTCATGTAAATTTCACGAAATGAGAAAAAACAACCATAACACTTGAAATTAAATTACTATGACCAAATACACACTTTTTCGATGATAAAGCAGGAATCAAATAGGCCATGTGGTTATGGTTTTCATATAAATCAATATATTTATATTACCACTATTTCCACACCTGCCCAAGCTGTCGAAATTTCTTTACCATGGAAGGAAAAGTGCCAATGTCCAAAATTGACGATTTGTATATATATACCTAGGAATGTCCACCACAATTTTCCCATTATTGAATATTATAATTCAAAAAGGACCAAAGTTCTAGAGTTCATATATTTAGAGTTAGAGCTTGTTTAAAAAGGCCAATGTCAATCGTGTTTAATGCATTATTAAATTATTTAATTGGCATTTCCGAAATGTAAATAAAATGGAGATTGGCCCTTTCTCTACCTTGGTACATATTTTTGCTGACGCTTTTATTGCTTTTGATTTACCGTTATTATCAGCTTTATGCGTTTCCTGTACTTAACCGAAACTAACCTAAAATGTAAATGTAATTTCTTTTATGGGCTGCATCAAACTGCAGGCAATCACTGCTAGCCTGCGAGCTGTTAGGAGAAACTTGCATAGGGGTCAGCAGTGTGACCAGAGAGTCAAGTTAACCAAGTTTGGTCGAAATCGGTCGATAAATTTATTAGAAAATTTATTGATGCGATAGACACACGGACAAAAAGAAACTTGCAAATTGTGCATAACGACTTTCTATAAATTATGTCATTTTAGATTTGCTGTATCATTTGTATTTATTATACTGTATTTGTCTACAACGGAGGGAAAAGCAACTGCAAATTTAAAAATTGCGTTTTCTTAAAAACAAATAAATCGTACATTTAATATTCGTTTGAATTGTATCTTTGACACAATAATGCCCCCATGGCAACTATCTGCGAATTCAAGCGTTTGCATTTTTACCCACACTGAAATCGTGCAATATATTCCTTCCAGCACATTTTGGGGCTAGATATAGCTACTGCCGAGACTTTCTCGTAATGATTTTTTGATTTTATACCGTCGCAAATCGGAAAATTGCACTTTGCATGTGTGGAAACACGTTTCCGCTTCGATATAACTTATTTTGGCGCTGCTGTCCTTAAAGGCTTTATTGCCCTCAAGGCGGAAAAAAATATTGCTATATTGGTAATGCATCAGTGTGTAAAAAGCCGAAATTGCACGTGTGTGACGTCACAGTTGCTTTCAAGGGCCAATTCACTGGAGGATTTGAAATCCGCGGGAAATGCCACGGATTAGGAAAAGAGCGAAATATTGCGTGCACGCACAAAATTCAATTTTGTTCGCAGAGTCTGACAAACAGGCCTACTTATACACGGATATAAAGTCATTTTCACTTGCACATTCGAGGTTTCTGGGTTAAATTCAAGCGCGATGACAGGCATCTGCATTGGAATTTTGGTCACATCAAAAGCGCTTATATCCACCATGGGAAAAACACAATTCATGAAATACATTCGCGATGAGCTACGCATAATCATACCTCCATCAAAACCTAGTCATAAACACAAATTTTCGAATATGATGCAATGATACAAAGCTATATTGAAGCAATTAAACGGTTTGAATTTGTAACGCTTTCAACATTTTAGTAGACACGCACCGATGTCTAGAGAATTTAATAAAGTTGGTGCATAATAAGTTCTAGGGCCTTACATTTTTATAAAGTATTCCACATCAGTAGGTTATGTCAACGTCAATGAGAAAGTGATTTTTTCTCAACAGTAGATACTGAAATTGCGCTTTGTGGCCAGATTAGGAATAGACACAAAAATCAAATCAAAATAGACTAGACAGGTGCAATTTAATATGCATATTTTGTGCACATTGGGTGCCTGATATACCGGGTAGTGTAAAGAATATCCACTTGTAACGTGTACTCTGAATGTGTTCAAAATCACCACTCCATTGTTAATTTTCACGTAACAAATCGTTTAATTAATGATTAATTACTCTAATAAATGCCATAAGTGTTCATCTTTGCGTTTAAAGTTATAGAATTTAATAATGACATCATACTGTGACAGACTGTCATTTTCCGAAAATTCGGATTTTAGAACGCGTAATAAATTAATTTCGCATCATAAAATAAATGCCGGTAACCCCTCTACACATGGGTGTGTTTTTCGGCTCACCACCGTCTTTTCTTTTGTCGAAGCAGCTAAAAATGTAAAGCGTCAAATTAGTTTTGTCTCACCCTGTATTCGTGGGATATGCCATCTTGAATTTTGCATTCGTGTCATTATCAGTTGAATTTCTTTGGATTATCAATAGGCATTTGGTGGTAAGAAATTGAAAAAAATTGGGATCATAGTGGTGATTTTATGAACATGCAAGTGATAGTTGTAGCCATCAAGTAAAAAAATACCTGATAAAAATCAGTTCGTAATATTGAAAATATACAGAACATAATTAGAAAATCTTCCCAAAACTACCAGGCACAGGAGTATTTAAAAATCTCAGCCCACTTAGTTCGCCCAGTAGCAAAGGTCATGGCAATATATAATGACGTCATTGCCTGAAGACGTTATAAGATAACGCCATGTGGTGAGCATGTTCTCCTTCATCTCGAGCACATTGATCATTTATTCTGCGATGGGTAAGGGCAGTTTGAAATGAAAAACGGGGCCATGCAATCGAACATTCTATTACCCTTTTAAAACATTGTTGTGAAAGCAGCAGATGTTGCCTAGTTGGATTTCCGAGCTTTTGGGCTTGTTGGATCGAGTTTTCGGATGGACCATGAGTAACATGACCGCGTCTGGTAATACATGCATGACTCGCTCAGCTATTGGATCGCATACTGAGTCTGACAAGACCTGAATCGACCAAAAAAAGGTCAAATGTGTGGGAAGGAATTTCAGATCCTGTTCATCTGTCCACTGCCAATACCCCGAATTGCAGCCAACTTAACGTCGGTGATCCAATGATTACAGGCCCTACATCTTTTGCATTCTTGGAAGCACATTCGAGGCAAAGGGAAAATACCACTAACGCCCTCCTTGAAATCGATATCACCTGATCAAGAACAGTAAAAGGTATCCTTGCAATAGATTAAGGGTAGCACTCCAGCATACATTGTTAACTTGGTCGTTATTATTTTTGCGTTTAAATTTCAATCAGATTTCAATTCAATGCCATGAATCTTGTCAGCACCTAAGATGACTGTGTGAGTGGTATATTTAACCAAGATATTTACAAAGATGTTAGATTAAAAAGTAAGGAAAAATACAGAATGTGCAGGAAAATTGCAGCAAATAACATAGATAGGTTAAATAAAATAAGTGAATATACTGTATCAGAATGACATGCCACCCAAGTACAAAAATGAAAATACATGTAAACTTCAATGGCATGTTAACACTGCATTACATTTGACATCTGCCTAAATTATCACTCCATGCGGGCTTAACTTCGAAATTCAAATGGTAGTGCTTGCACCATTTTGCATTTCTCATGTTTCAGCTTTATAAAAAAGGAACGCATGTACCTCGGGACTCGGATATATGCAAATCATTTTCAAATATGCGCATTGCAATAAAATCCCCAACAGAAATGGTCTTTTTATAAAGCTGACGCAAGAAAAGTGCAAATTGATGCAAGAACAAACGCGACAAAAAACACATAAAAAGCGACAAAACGGACGAAAACGCGACGAAAACACACAAAAAAACACCTTAAAACTAACCTAAGTTGGTAAAAACACGAAAAAGTAACCTAAATGGAAAAAAACACAAAACTAACCTAAGTTAGAAAAACCCTTAAAACTAACCTGAGTTGGTGAAAAACACGAAAAACTAACCTAAATGGAAAAAAGAAGATAATATTAACTGACCTAAGTTGGAAAGACTTTTCAATGAAATGATGATTCGAGCAAAATTCTGATGCATGCAATTTTCACATAGTTTCTATTGAAATTTTGGCCATGCGTCATCTTGAGCCACTTGAGTTAGATATCTCTTGTTTTTTATTGAAAAACCACTGAGTGCCTTTCATGCCACAGAAAGAATGCAGCGTTGATTGGCACTTGTAAAAGCGCACTCATTTTTTCATTAAAACCATCACTTTGATAAAAAGACAATGCCATCAGTAACACGTTGTTGCAAACCCGATTAGATTAAAAAAAAATGCATATGCAACATTCATATCCAGAGACAGCATACAGGGTGTCTGACCGAATATTGAATTAAGTAATCCTGAATAACATTTACAGGATTTCCAGAATTGAAAACACACGTTTAAGTATCATGTCCATTTCTATTATGTTCTCAGGTCTTGCAGCCAGCCAGCCACCCTGTATATAGGCCTACATTTATGTATGACCATTTTTTACTTGGGTAGCATATCATTCTGAAGCATTTTATATATACTCTTTTAAGTTTCTTTATATTTTAGCTCCACTTTTCCTACATACTGTATTCTGAATATTTCATTGAACTTTCATTTTCCTTTTCTGTTCTTGGGTACATGTATATCAACCCCCACCACATGGCATCGCAAGTGCTGGTCCGCAACTTAATTGAATTGAATATACTACTATATGATGTAAATGATGGGCAAAACCTACAGAAATACTCCATTATGACCATAATCAGTGGTCTGTTGCAGCATTCTCACTGGGAGGACAGTTGCATTGCATTTCTTCGCTAGAGCTGTCAGGTTTATCACCGTGAGTTAAATTAAGATTAATCTTAGCTGAAACCTGGATTTTTTTTGCGATGGATTAATCCAACGAAGGATTGTTAGCTTTCTCCTCAGTGATTTTTGCTGTCGACGCCTGACGCCACCCAGATCACCGAGTTGTTGCTATCGTGGCAAATATCAGCGCATTTCTAGTTAATTACAAGGCGAATTCTGTTGTCAAGATAAGTTTGCTTGTCATCACATCGGGGCCATTTGGATCATATGCTATGGCGTATCGAGCGTATGTTTGGGCACTTTACGCCCAAACGCTATGTTTTGCTTGACCATTGAAGATCAGTCTCATTAATAGCACGTCAACGATGAAATAGCATTTTTCCCTCCATACGAGATTAAGGAGAACAGAGATCCTGAAGGTCGACAATCCGTTATGACAGAACAGCTGAGCTTATTATTAGATTAGTATAGCAAAAATGCAAGAAACCGAAAAAGACCAGCTCCACTATGGATATTTCATGGTTTCTGAACAACAAACACGAGTACATTGAAGTACCCCAATTTTACTCTTCAGCAAATATGCAACGTACTTAATGCTCTATCATTCAGTGGCATTGTTGAAACCATTGAGACAGGCAAAAACAGCTTGCTTGCAGTTTGGCTTCATTTCCGAAACTCAAAAACAAAAAATAGTTAATGAAAGGGAATCAGCTCATACGACCGCTGCATACAACAGCCTGAATAGTTGTACTGAATGAAGTATTGAATGTCGACCAAACATCCTTAAGAACCTGGAGTCTATCGGAAATAAACCATCCAGAATAGATAGCAAATGAGATGTCGAAAATGTGTACGGAAGTCACATAATGGCGATAATTAAAAGCTTTCATGCTCAGGAATTAATGGAATGAAGAAGCGATTAGGGGTAGCTATTGCAGTGATTTTCTTCGAGATACAGGGTGAGGTCTCAGTTCAACCAAAATGATCATTAATCATCATTTATTTGTGTCGTTCAGAATCAAGCAAAAAAGGCAGCGCTCACCATGGAAATGACCTTTGATATGTTTCAAATTATGTAATTAGTTATTTGGAGACGGCCATTTGTATGCTTTATTTGGATTTCCGCTCGTAGATCATCCAATTTGAATGTTGTCGGGGAGACCAAAAGTAATCTAAAAGCGAATAATTTGGTACACTAGGAACAGTAACTGTGAGATTACACTTTATTTCCAATTTCATTGAAAACATGTACCTCGTTTAAGACTTGCTATACTGCCATATTTGCCAAATTGTTCGGAGGCATCTTTATGAATCACCCTGTATCAGTTATAATTTAAAAAATACATGTAGCTCAATCATAGCTTAAATCATAGGAGCCTATTTAAATTCAATATTTATCTACCGATTTCAGCTCGGATTTCTGCGAATTAGAAAGGGAAAATTGTCCTTAAAGTAACATTCATTGCAGATTCTTTTGCAGATTAACCTTAAAATCTCTGGCCTATTGCATATGTAACTTCGAAAAAAAAAACAGCTTTCATCTTTTATATGAACTGTTAAAACTTTAACGAGCATTAATCATTAGGACAGCGATTCTTCTATTCATTTCCTAAAGCTGTAATTACATTTTAAGCCTTAGGATCTGTTGCTTGTAAGCGTCTGTTGTACATGTAATTCATTTATTATTGCAAATTTTTTCAGAAAAATAATAAACCGAGCAGCCAATTTTGACATCAAGGCCTATGCATGCGTTTGTTTTTCTCGGATTTAATGAATCTAAGATAACACTGCTCATCTTTTTAAACCTCATTACTGAACAAATCCATTGCACGGATTTATGGAATATGCATTTGAAATAAACTTGTTAAGTGTTGGTTGCCTGAACTTAGATAAACCCTCTAACAATGTTATTACTATACATGCTGCTCGTTAGAATTGGAGATTTATTACGAAAACAATTATAATAGGATTAACTTATTTGGCATTACCATGCAACAACGAGGAACTCATAACAAAAGCTTCCATGCATGCACACACATTTTATATACATTATATTTGTAAAAACATTTCTATGAGATTTTAAATCTGGTTTCAAACCGTCTTGTGTCAATCAAATAGCATAGAAATCCATTGTTATAAATTATATTTGAGGCAAATTCAAGTATGTGAAAAGAGGGAAACAGTTGGTTGCAAGCTGGAGAGTGAAACATACATGTAATATTGATAGAATATTGCTCAGTGGGAAACTTGTATTTCTGGTGCACGAAAATGTACATCAAATAAATTGATGCTCCGGTGATTCATAAATCATTGCTAATTTGGATTGGTCGGATTCCCCAAACTGTTTCCCAAGGACCCCAAGGGCTCCTTCAATGGTTGCAAGGGGTTCTGAACAACCAAGTCTGTTAAAGAGGTCAAGCCAAAGTAAAATATTTGCGGAAGATGTAAGGACAAATAAAAAATACTAGTTCTTTCACTGTATTGAAAAATGTAGTTGTCGTCACTAACAGTTTTTGCAAATTCATTTGTTTACTAATATTAACAACTTCTGATCATCCTGCACACTTTTGAAATGCCTAGATCTGCCAGGTCCATGGCATATGAATTTTATGAATTTTTTATACTAACAGAGCCGATATTGTAAAAGGGGATCCATGGCACAAAAGGTTTAAGAACCACAAGTTTATTCAGTGTTGCATACGTGCGTGCCTTGACTATGAAATTTGCAAATCCAGCATTTAGTTTGTCATACTTTTAGAATTAAGGCAGACGTAACATTAAACAGTACTGGTAAAGATATTGATTTACTGCTAAAAATAAGTATCGAATCCATAGAAAATTTACGGTACTAAAATTTTTAAGCCTACTCGTCTTGCATTTTACGATGGACATTTTAATCAATTATAATCCTTAAATAGGGCGATGGCTGCTAAAGGATTTCAAAGCAATATTCATAGGATAATCAACGATGCTGGAGCTTTGTTTTGCATACAAAACACGATTCAGTTATAAAAGGCATGCAAGCATGACGCGACCTCGTTATGCAGATAATTTGGATCGAAGAGAAATTGCTTTTTTAATGTCGTATTTATAAAATGGCTTTTGGGATATCGATGGTCCACATTTGAGTCCTAAATATCCAAAACAAGCCTTCATTTCGTCTTCACGTGGTCAAATAATGATCTGTTTATGTCTTCTGTGCGTGGGTACTACCTGGCGGTACTTCTAATTACAATCTGAAGTAGTTTCCCTTTAGATCGATATTAAGCGCAATAGCAATAGCAATCAGAAATGCTCACGAACTTCACACTGAAATAACGTCTAATCATTAATATAAATTTAATTTCTGAAAGTCTTGAGAACCGCAAAACCACAAAATACATCATTCATCGCTCGAATTTTGCACATAATATAATTTAAAATAAAATTTCATTTTAGATAAAAACATTTCTATTTATCTGCTTAACTAAAGCATCACGATTCGAGGGTCATTGCATTGAATGTTTTTCTGTTCACCAAAACTTCTCCGTCTCGACGCCTCTTTCTTTTTCCCAGTCTGTTATAGTTTGTCGTTTTTTTGGTTACAAATCTGTCGCGGAAAGTCAAGGGGCTGGGATTCATGCATTAATTTATTGCTCTTCGAGATAGTTTAAAACAAAAAGGCAATCAGAAACTAGAGCCGTATTTATCATCCGAAACAGTGGCCTGAAACGGAAGCCCATGAATTCCCATCCTGTAAGACTAGTGACAAAATGAGCTTGAGCTGTATTTCACGTTACGTACAAACTATCCCAAACTTTTGAACCGTAAAAATGAATAGCAGCCATTATGTCACGGTGAATTCATTATATTTCCAAATCCAATGATGGTTGGTGATAGAAAAAGATCCGCGTTGAGATTAGCAGGGCTGAACGAACTGCCTTTTGTAACATTGAGGGCGTCCAAGAAAAAAAACCCGATTTTTTTCAAACAGAATCTTAAGAGAACAGAATCTTTTCGACTCCTTCAAATTCTGTTGACCATCTTCAGGAGTTTGAACCAAATATAATGAAAATTATTTAAGCTATTAAAATTTAAAAATGTGATCAAAGTTATACCATCATCATACAAATTAGCTATTAACTGTATTAGTTACAAAAACAATTTTGTTGGAACATGTTGAACTTAAGTTTTTTATTTCTTGTATTCGAGTCACAGGAAGTGGCAACCACATGTAAGCTTACATCCTGAATATGGTCACCGACATCGTGCTGACAAATCGCTAATTAGCGTTGAACGCAATTTCGGAGGTGATACCTTTTAACGATCAAAAACATGAAATAAAAATTTGGTTATTGCAGCTAGAGCTTTTTTAATAATTGCTTTTTGGAATGAAGGCAGCATTTTTTGATCAAGCGGTATATTTTTCCACTCTAATCGTTGACAGTTCACTAACATCTTTGCTACACGTCGGATTTATCCTTCAAATTATGTTTTGCACACATTTGAAGTGGATAGACTACCGGAAGGTAGATCGATCTAATAACGGCTCGTAAGCTGGCAGTGATTGCCTACGGTTAGGGGCAGCTAAAACAGACATTGCATAGTTAGGTTAGTTTAGGTTAAATACCTTAGGTTATAATAGAGGTAAAAGTACGAAAGAATGCCAAAGGATGAAATTCCACAGCTAGGAAGGTTTTAATGTAAGTTCACTCGTGAAGATGTAGAGTAAGGACTATACTAAAGTATTATCCGTCATTTGCTTTTGAGAAACATGCTGCATGTAATCAGGACGTCCCAAAATTAACGTGTTTCAAGTGCTCTTATTTTAAAGGTCGGATAGCAAAGCTAATTTGGCGTTGCTCACGAATCATCCAATCACAGGCACAGCGTGCCATAATTCCAATTACCGTCTAGATTAACCTTATCTGAAACCCAAAAATCCATGGTTTCACTCCAGCAGTTGGTTGCAAAGCCGCAGAAATCAAGTAATCAACAACGCAAAGGCGTTTAGGGAAAAGGGACACTTGATGGGGCAACAGAAATCCAATATACAGAGTGCATCAGGACGAACAAACCTTCGAAAAAGTCAAAGCTTTTTCCTCTGATGTGTCAGTAGTGTTCAACCACCCCATAGCGAGTCCCAAATTAAAATATACTCAATTCAAGCAAAGGTGGGTAGAACAAGTTAAGATGCATGATTTGCTTAGACAAAAGTATGTTAAAGCTTGCATGTGTAGATGGTGTGGAATAGGTTGAAAATCAACATCAGCTGGTTAGTTTGCGGTTTAGCTCACAGATATCACCGCAATTCTGCGTAAGATGTGCATGCGTTTTACATAGAAGATAAGATGCAAAATATGTAAAAAATATCTAAAATGATAAAATGTAACATTTCATTTAAGTGGATTACAACGTGAAATTCTCCAATATTAGTTAAGATGCGTTGGTTGAGACTCTGGTTCAGCTTCTTTACATAACTCAATGCATAGCTTTCATGTTAGACATATTTTGCAGCAACAATATCCCGTGATAGAGTGCTAGGCTTTAATATTAGATGTAGGGCCTACTGGTTATTGCCAATCAAACAAAGTTATTGCCAGCATCGAAAGTTATAAGCCGCCGTCTCATTGAATATCCGACTCATTGAATATCCTTGTGATGTTTATGGGTATTTCGGCGAAATATATAAAAAAAATACTCGCAAACATTGCGATTGACTGAAGTTCATGCGCTGGCATCGTAAATAACGCAATAAACCCCATTTTGTCAACCCTATTACAAGCATGCTTGCATTAAGTGATTGTCGGGACTCGAAAAATGCCATGCAGATCAAATACCTCTCATTGAACAGAAATGTAACGTCCATCAGACAAGAAGTGGGTTATGCGAGGGGAAAGTCAGGAAGAAAAGTGCATTTGAGATGATTGGCCCCGTAAATCATGCATGGGGAGGTCGGTGAAAGCTTTTCCATGTCATGGTCTTCCTCACAACGTTTATAAATTCACTAAATTTGTACAGAAATGAACGCGGTATCACAGCATCCCCCACAATCAATGTTAGGGAGAGAAAGCTTTTAGGTGGGTCTTAAGTTAATAAATATGCAATAAATATGCAGAGATAAACGAACGGAAATACATTAGCAAAGTAGTGAACATGGTGAACTTGTGAACCTTTAACTAGTTATGTTTAGATGACTGCCTATGAATCACCTATTTCAATTAATAACAGCACGAGCTGCCATAAATAAAGGTGTAATTGATCTGAAGCATTCCATTTTATACTTGAAATAACTTCATCATAACTTGTTTAAAAAGTTCAGAGATTCTTCCATGGTTGCATTAAATCATACATATCCTACTGAAAGGCAGAAAGGCCTAAATGTCCTGCCCAAATTGCTCACTTAATCTACTAACATTGTTGATGTTTTCGTTAATATTTTATTTAATTGTTCGTAAAATTTCATTGTTATTTTCCTACATAATTGCTGCTTGCTAGTTTCTAAAACACGAATCTGTAAATGCGAACCTATATGTTTTTATAAAATGATGTACATGTATGATGTATGGTATGCTGATCAGCTGCTATAGGATCGAACAATGATCATACGATCATACCCTCATTACAAAAATCACATTGTTGAGAAATAGCAACTGGAAAATTGGAAAATAGTCGAAGACCTGTTTTTTCTTGCATTTGAATCTTGAGAACGGAAACATGTACACTACGTGAAATAAACTTCAGGATGAGTTTGTCGTTTTCACAAATATGGTTCTCAAAACTAACAGTTTTCTAAATTTAATGTTTGAGGACCTATATAAGGTGGAACCTTTTGATCACATAGAACAAATCCAAAATCAATTTGACGGCTTTTGATAAGTTCATTGACTTCACCATAACTTTGCCATTAGGCAATGTTCGTTAAAATCGTCAATTCAACTTGGCGATAAACGAAAACGTTACAGCGTAAAAGTAATTAGGTTAGCTGTAATATCAATATGCTAATCAAGCTCGTTAACTCAAGTGTGCCTCAAGCATACATGGTACTGACAACTTATTTTGTTAGCAAATGAAGAGCATTGTCAAATTATGCGAGCTTCAAAAGCTTTTCAGGTTTACAATATGCACAGCTAAGGCATGCAGCTTATATAGACTAATTAAGTTAAAGCTAATTTATGCTTAGATCTTTATAAAGGTATGCACCGATTACGATCTTGTATGCCTTTAAATGTCACGTCTAAATATCGGTCTTCAAAATATGTTATTCTGGTGTTCAACTAGTACGTCTTTCTCTCCAATGATGGCAGCTAGGCCAAAGCAATTGGCATACAGCATCATGCAGAATATTTGAAATATTTATTGCACACACAATAGATGCAACGAATGTAAGAAGCCTTTGGGAAATACACCGTTCCTAATAGAAACTTATCGTAGATATTTTTAAATTGCATGTTTTGAACTATCAATGTTAGTCTAATGCAATTCCGCTTCGAAGAGCGTATTAAAATTCTCGTAAATCAATTAGCAAATTTGCAAATTTAATGAAATACACATATTTGCTTCGGTTTGAATGCGAAACGATATTTCCAGCACGTAAAATGCAACGATATAGGAAGCGACAGTGCAAACAGCCTAAAGCAATGATCGATTGAGAATGTCACTATAAATATCAAGTTTACTTGTAAAACACGCAGGTTTAAATAGTGGAAACGGTAATGACGCTCATTATTTGCTTGGGCTAATAACGTTTACATTCAAATAATTACTTTAGTGATAAGCTTGAGCACTGTAAACGAAATACATGTACAGTAAATAAAATATAAAACTAGTTCTAATAACTTTTTCCAGAACTTAGTCCTTGTAACTAAGCGGTTTTAGAAGTCATTTTTGCAATATTGGACTTTAAGATCACCCTGCATATTATTATTTTAATCGACAGAATTGAGGTCTTGAATTAAATCGTAGCGGTCTAGACTGCAGACTATAATTCAATATAAGGTATTTAATGTGATGCATTATTGGGAATGAAATTTATGATGAAAAGTACAGCCTTTGTCCATGATCATCATAAGGGATTCGATTTAATGTAGCTCTTGAAGGATTACATGTTCTTCAATCAATAAGTTGGTTTTGCTCTCAATAAAGTTGTCGGATACTTTTGTTTGCTTGTTTACGCAAGACAAAATTGAATTGCTATCCTTGTTGACCGAGCGACAAACAATCTATTTTAAAGTTTTTCAATGTGAGGCTCATGTACAATAGCCCTGAAGGCTGTGAGATGAGATAGAAAGGGAAGCTTAATCTAGAATTTTTTTAAGCCTTAACTGTTCACTGCATCACAGACAAAAAGCGTGAAATAATTCACAAAAACAAGACAGGTATTTAGGCAATTTCCAGATTCATTCACTTCGATCGCAAACAAAATTGGCGATAAATATTAGAATGTACAAGGATTTCAAAATTAACTTACCATATCGAATATCTGAGTCAACGTTATGCTGAGTTTTATTACGATTGCCTGTGAAGCATTCCTTATTGGTCGCACATCTCGATCGTATCTGAACATTAATCTATCGAGTAATCGCTTCTCTTCATTATAATTCACAGAATCGTTCACTGGAAAATAAAAGTACCAAAGATTAATTACGGCGTTTAATTATCCAGCTTTTTATGGGAACAATTTCGTGAAAATGCGAAGAATTCTGATTACAAATATTCAAACGTCAAATAAATTTCAAGTAATGAATCGGTCCTCTTATTCGCATCCACACTACATGTATATAATAATCTAATTCAGGAATTTGGCCATTTAACCATGAAATTTTGTCTTCAAGTATACAGTAAATCGTTGCCGTTTTCTCTAGACGGTGTCATGCCTTTAAATTAAATTATTAAGATATATTTTGCATTTCATGAAGGGCAGATAAAAAAACTCATTGCCCATGGTGTAAACGTTTAATGTTCAAACAACATATTTCAAAGCACTATTTCTGCACATTTAATACATGTACTTATTTGTTTGTTGCATTTTTTTGTATTAATTTGTACGGCAAATGTATTTTTGCAGTCGATTTAATTGTGGGTGCAGTTTATATAATTTCCACGTTAAATTATTTTACTTCTTTAAGCAATAAATTGTACATATACATGTGTTACAACCGTAGGGGTTGACATAACTTCATTGGGTTCTCTTATGGTTCTTCCCTCGGAAGTGTTTTGGGTCAT
>JAQFYZ010001550.1:0-22580 GCA_034695085.1 Cylindroiulus punctatus
TTACCGTTTCGATTATATAATGGTCGAATTTTGGTGACGGACCCCGTTTGAAAAAAAAGCTGGATCCGCCCCTGACTTACATCTATATTCTGACTATGTTCCCGTGCTTTGCAGTTCGCCCAAAGCAGCAGAGGGACACCTTTCTTCCACACATCTTCCCAGCCGGCAAAGACGGTCACTCGTTCAACGTCAAGGACCTGGACCCCAAGGAGGCGGTCATGCTGGAGATCAAGCAGGGGAAGGAGAAGAAGGCCTTCACGCTGCCCACGGACACTCTGGACAAGAACAAGCGCTTTCAGGTGACCTTCACCATTGGTTTGCCATCGGCACCACCCTACAGTAGGAATGGCCCCGTGACCAAGCTAAAACCCCTGCCCCAGAGCTCGGCCACCCGCAAGCCGATGAAAAGCTTATGAAAACTGGATCGCACGGGCAGGCACATTGGGAGCAAATGCAGCGTCCTGGTCAAGAAAGTGCGCTTCAATTTGGAAATCTGGGAGAACCGACCTTAGGGTTGAGACCCTTTGCCATCCATGGCGCCACCCAGCACAGAAATGCTGACTTTGGTCCTCAATTGCCGTACCCGGAATTTGCCGGTAATGTACATGGTCTGGGCCCGGCCCCGGATGGCGTCATTTTCCAGGACTCCTTTTTCTACCTCCGAGAGATTCCCCTGCCAAATTTATTGACTCGTGGCGTTTTGAGCATGTGCGTTGGGGCCCTTGGAACCTTGAGCCAAATTTCCGCTAAAGGTCTGGATGAATTTCGAATAATTTTAGCACTAGGACGTGAATATTATCTTCTGCTCAATTTTTGTTTTCCAAAAGTTGCGATTGTCTTAGATGGATGACAGCAAAAATCACCATTTTGTGGGATAACTTTGAGCCAAAGATCAAAAATGCAGTTTAGAAATGTACTTTGGAAGTACATTTTAGTAATTCGAATTATGTTTACATTGGCTAATGCGTGTGTATGGCTTTTTAACAGAATCAGATATTATTATAGTAATCAAGATAAAATTTGCTCCAGTACTATCTTGGTGAATTTTAAGTAATTTTAACACTGGGATTTAAATTGTTTTCGACTTGCAATGGATCTGTCAACAGATGACAGAAAAATCATTTTTGGTGGACAAATTTGAGACATAGTGCCAAAATGTATTTGGGAAGTATTTGGCTTAGTTCAAATTATGCTTTAGTTCTTTGAGGTCTGCAGCCATTTGACAAAATCATAGAAATCTACAAATCAAGATTGTACTGGTACAAAAGATAACATGTTTTTACTTGGTTTGTCAATTATTCTACCTCGAATAGCAAACAAAATCTCAGTAATGTATTTTGGTCTTTTGGTCTCCCAAAGGATAAAAATGTCCGAATTTATTTTGGCCATGGAATATTAAAATTCAATTCTGGGAAATGGTGGTTTTTGGATATTTCATGGAGTTTAGTAAAGTTAGGTTCATCGAAAATGTTGCTTGCCGGTCACAAGGGACTAACTGCGCGGCTCAAATCGCTACATACTCAGATATTTATATTTGATATTCTATTTTTCCTAGTTTGTACATGTACATACTAAACATGTTAATACGTTATTTATACTCGGCACACGACCCCGATCGAAGCACGTATTTACACTGTACCATACTGTTCACATGGCTGGCGGCCAACATGTTAGGAGCATTGGCGTTCAGTCATTTCACCCAACTTTGTTTTTTAATTCAGGGAAAGGAAAAGTACCGTCGAACGGCTGGCAGAACCCAGGTTGGTAACCATAATTAGGTAAAGACACTGCCAGAGGGCGCACCGTGGGTGCATGGCATTGGTAGCGCCTCACTGTGAAATTATCCCTCCATGGTGCAAAACATAATTCTGGCAGAAGTGACACAATAATAACAGAAAACCTGGAAACGATTTTTTTGTAGATTTTACAAAAATGTTTCCATTTGGTAAAATTTTTAAATTTCAAATTTCTGGTGAAACACGTGGGGCATCGCCTGCCACGTTGAATTTACTGAAAACTTGCATCATCGAGTGTGTATGTTCATGTTTTCATCACATTTTGTACCCAACTACCTTTTTGAGATGCCAGATCATAGGTAGCGACACTGGCGCCTTTATCACTGCAATGCAAACAGCACCATCTATGATGCGTTCAGAGTAACTTTTGGTAAATCCAGCCAATCTGAGGCCCAGGTTGTCACCTATTATCAGCATGCCCTTGTTCACAGAGCTGCCTCGAAAGTTGCTGTTAAGTTTCTGTTCTCGAAAGATTAAACTGATATTTCAAGTTCCCGTTCGACTCGAGTTATGTCCGCTCTATCGCGTGGTTTGTCTATTAAAATCACCTAGTTATTAAGGCATGTTTGTGTCTGTGTGTTTGATTATATTGTGGCGTAGTTGAACATTACCGCCCCTCGGTTGCACCACCGAGGGTGTCATTTCTCTCACCGAATTGCTGTTTTCTACAGGTTGCTGCATCTTAAACCAAGACGCTGCTGGTGCCGATACTGCTGAACAGGACCTGTAGCACATCCCTGCATGGACCATTTGGCTGACTGCTTTTGACATCTGACTTGCATGTAGATGAGGTATTTACCTAACTGTTAGCAACCAGCAACTACTCTCCGATAACATCATCCTACTTCTCGGCTAACATTCCTCGTGCTGTGCCTTGACAAACTTCTGTTGATTTATTTGGCTT
Organism: Cylindroiulus punctatus; assembly: GCA_034695085.1. Taxonomy (NCBI): domain Eukaryota; kingdom Metazoa; phylum Arthropoda; class Diplopoda; order Julida; family Julidae; genus Cylindroiulus; species Cylindroiulus punctatus. The sequence goes on from JAQFYZ010001550.1 coordinate 2,701, forward strand.
TCTCTGTTTGTTTTTATACTTATTTTTAATTATTTTATTTTCAATTTATTTTTTGGTTTGCATGTAAAAATATTTGAAGATGCCATTCGAAGAAACTAATGCCAGCCTTCAACTACCATGCAGGTAAGCTTGAACCCAGTACACAAATAAAAACGAACATGTGTATTAATTGTCCCGGGGAAGGTTTACAACTTGACGGTAATATTAGGTGAAGTTTAATCCGTGCAATAAATTCCTGAGCATACATGATGTAAAAACGAAAACCAAAAAATATATTTACCACCATGCAAAGCTACCCGATATTTAATGTACACGTTTAGTAGCCTCAGTGATCTAGTTTTCTAATTACTGGAGGAAAAATTCAAGCCTCGATGTGGGTAATGTAGATAAAATCTCACAGTACGTTAAAATATGTACAGTGTATGCCGCTTATAACTATTTGTTTTGTTAAAGCAAGAGGATATGTATAATACAAAAAAATGTATTAAAGGTGCATATATTTGTCTGTCATTGTCTGCACGTCATGTTTACGCCAAAATCGTCCCTAATGTTCTCTAGGTTGAGTGAACTTTGAACACTCGCATTAACCCGCTTTGTATATATCAATAAAAATGTTGGCTGATCTGCAATATAGTCCCCAATCTAAAAGCAAAAACGAAATTATTTTAACTGCAGTAGAGTTTATGTATGCAAGACTTGAAATAAAAAGAGCTATTTTACACATTAGCCCATTGGCAGACTTTCCCTCACAGCTCGTAAGCTGGCAGTGATTGCCTAGCAGAAAAACACCCCTACCCCAAAAATAGGCCCTAATTAATTTAAGGTCATCATCCAGATGGACGCAATTGCGAGGAGCATCATTCTTATCTGTCGTCATTTTTGTATATGAATAAATTTACAACTGTAGATTGATGTAGGCACAAAAAGTATGGAAACCGTATAATAGTTGCTGTTCACGAGTAAATGAGAAGGACTACATTTTTTAAAGTACATCTGTTATAATTCTTACATTACATAACATATGTAAAAACTGCAAAGTAAAATAAGGGCTTCAAAAGCAGAAATTTGACTTTTTTTCCTGCAGTTGATACATAAACTATGCATTTTAAGTATTACAACTTACAATATGTACTTTGGAACATGTACACTTTTTCATTTACTCGTGAACAGCAATTATTATACCGTTGCCATACTTTTTGTGCCTACTGAAGACGAAGACGGTGCCAGTGGCCATAAGCAACCCGAGGTACAATTGAAGTCCACCCGACTGATAGTAACCAACTCTGCGTTGAATTCTGAACGTCATTCCAGTATAATTACCATACATATCGACTAACAATTTCCTTTATGCACCACTGATGATTTAATCAACTTATTTTTGTTCAGTTGAAGACACCCTGTCTACCAGGTAAGCTAAAATGAATGTGCCCTCTATACAGATGTAAAACAACATGTTTATTTGTTCTCCATGAAGAATACTGTCAATAAACGTGTAACTGTAATCTAAGATGAAGTCCACCACACACAACATTTTTCGGCATACAGTTGATGTGAACGTCATAATCACTAAATACGCTTACCACCATCTAATTGGGTACTAAGTTTTGTGAACATTTCCCATTTGAACACCCAGTCATCAGTGTGACGAAAGGTGGATGCTTCTAATCAAAATAAGTGGCAATATCTCTATAAACAAATTTAATACTAACACTGATTTATTCTGTACATAAAAAACTCAATTAAAATCATTGGATGATAATGGTACTCTTATTGAATACTGATGAGATGGCAAATTGTACTACTAAAAGTAACCATACAATATCATTTAGGACCTGCAGTTCGATGAGGGGTCCAGTTGCAGAAGTTTCATCCGAGGATAGAAGCGACACAACGGTGAGCCGTAAAAAAATAGCTGTTGCACTTGTCTTGTCCAAATTGGGTTCGGCTGGCATTCAGATTATGGTTCTTTTCACTGTCTTGATGGCCTATAAAACCGAAAATCCATTAGGTGAGTTGCTGCAAAGCGGAAGCTATGCATTTAGCCACACCTTTTTGATTAGAGCCCAATCTTCTAAGATATCCTCCTCTCTAAGCATATAAACAATATATGGTCGTGAAAAAAACTTAAGGAAAAATGTCGAATGAGATATTACCAATGCAATTTGCCACATGAAATTCATATAGTTCAAGTGCAATATGACAAGATTTTGAAATGTTTTTCGTAAAAACAAGTTTGCATAGATTCGTGATCGTATCTCCGAATGACCACAATTGAACTCATGCACCAAAGTCATAAAGTCATAGAAAAGCAAACAAAAAAGGATATCAGAAACTGTGACAGCCTTCCGCTTTTTGTCCGGGTTTGCGGGGTCCGCTTTCCGCCGATTCCTTTTGTGGTTGACCTGCTCATTCCAGATATCTGCACGGCCAAATTGAGATAGAACTTTAGCAAGTCCCAAATTAGTCCTGTGCAACTTTAGGTTACAGCATCTACCTGACGTGATGTCGATGCTATTCCTGTCTTCTTCCAACCTCCTGATTTTATCCTCCAACTCTAACTGCATCACATCTCTGATGATAATCTTTTCGCTCTGCATATTTTTTTATTTTTTGAAAAAATAGAACAAATAGGTTTTATCAGCATTAGTTCATGTGATCTTCTATTCTCCTTTGACACCGACTGACCTCGAAGTTCTGCCGCGCCGCCAGCAGTTCCGCCTCGTTTTTGTTCTTGATGTTCGCCAGCTTGTACTCCCGCAGAATCCCTGTCGAAACAGAAGTTCATTCCCATAAAGTTACAGAATGGCACAGCGTATCTCTGCAGGTCAGAACTCGAGACTCACCAGCGACTTCGGATCGTATCCTCATGTTATCCTGGAGCTCCTCGAGCGGCTGTAAGTACTCCGCGGCGCAGCCGATGCGGACTTCCTGAAGTTTTTTCTCCACCTGGGTCATTCTTTCCTTGTAGAGCCTAGAGCAAACGAGGGGGTATAGTCAAATCTCCAGCTACGAGACACTCGCATGACAAGACACGAGACCACTCACTGTTCCCTCAGCAGCGAAAACTGCCTCTCCAGGTCTGCCATGTCATACAGGCACTCGTTGCGCCGCCTCTCGCACTCCACCTCGTCCATGTCTGTAAAGAAATGCATTTGAGGTCCTGGTTCACCATCGCAGCCGTATATGCGTGGTTATCGGACATGCAAAGCCTAGACCGCAATACCGCGAAGCCTCGACGCTGTCCCCTAAAGTAGATCCGGCTTTACCTGTGGGCATTGCAGCTGAGACATAACGTCCTAAGCTGACCCTGGACACACTGTACAGACACCTACAGTTATGTCTACAGACACCCTGTATACATTTGTCCCGGGCCCTCATCTTCCTTTAGGTTAGCATTCAACGCAAGCCAGTGATTATAAGTGTCGCAACTCGTACAGCCGTCGGAAAAGGCCGCCAGGGTGACTGTAGAACCTTTTTGCAACATTGTTTAACAATTTTGGGAGTGAAAATGATGTTTACCAGAGCTGTCATCGTCATCTGTTGCAGACCCATCACTGGTGTCGCTGTCGTTATTGCTCGATTTCTCGCTCTCAGGCGTCTCCTGGTCCATCTCTTCAGCCTCGCTGTCGTTTGTGTCGTCTTTACTCCCAGGCATTTTCGAAAACTAGATAAAAATGCATACAAACTAACTTATTGGGTCCTGGTTTGGACTACAAGCGTGGGTACACCGCGCGTATGCACGCACCCATTATAACTGATCAATGCTGCCAGACGGTTGACGGTTTTTTTCTACCCAACCTAATCTTAATCAAAACCTACCGTAAAAATGTGCATTAATCGTAAATTTAACTTATTGGTAATGCATTCGCGCCATTATACTCTCTCGGCCATAGCTAATCCTGATTCTTTTTGTCAGCACCATGTTCGTATTTCTGCATTCATAAAGAGTGGATACGCTATCTGGCAGCACTGCCTTCAGCTCCTACGGTGATTGGTGATCATGTTCTCATTGTTGTGCTAGTCAGGTGCGCGGCTCTACGTTCGAATTTTTTATGGTAAGTTTTTCCATTTATTTTCATGGATTTAAAATTAAAAATAATGGTTTATTGCCCACCGTCATGCCTACTGCATAAGCTGCGGACTAAATGACCGGATTGAGCATAAAAGATTTGTGGGCTTTAGACGAAATTCTAAAATGCCACACAAGGTCAGCATATGCGATGTACGCAAGACATTTTGCATGGAATGCATGCTGTGTCACGTTTATTTCTCACAATTTCACAAATTTCACACATTTGCCAAATAATGGAACTGTTAGAGCATAGTTGGTCACTTATGATGGTCGATGAGCACGAAGGACGTGTAGCTTTCCCCACATTTTTGGTTGAGCAAAAATTAGACCTTGCTTTGGATTGCTGACATACATGTACTTGATACATCATACATGCACTTTATACATCATACATGCACTTTGAGTTGACCTGGTTATTGTGATTGGTCAAATCATGTGATGCACGCAAGGCACGTGCTTTGCACAATGACATGTACCAGTCACGTTTATTTCTCACAAATTCACACTGTTTCAGTCTATTTGTGATAACAAAAGCGTAATATTTTGAAATATTTTTAAATGAATAAATACTTGGACATGGGCATGTTGGAATTTCGGTATTTGCAATGATTTCGTTCCCGTTTGCAAAAATACCTTTTCCATGATGGTGCAAATTCTTTTGTCGAAACAATGAGCAGTTTTTATCCAATAGTTTTGGTGTAATCTCGGACCCAGGAAATAGGATGACGCCATCTAATCTATTACACATTGCAAATCATAGCCTTGTGAGAGTTGTATAGTTGTGGCAGTTAGGATGAAAATAGTTTTTTATTGAACACAGAAGAGTACACTACTCGACTAATAACTTCTACCTTTCGTATTTGGTTTCAGTAGAGAAACTGAAAATTGGAATAGTTCCGGTTTGTGGCAAGGAATCATGATAAGTGCAATGACCGTCTTTTCCAGCTCAAACGTGGACTGTTAGTGACCAAGGAGTTTTACGGGCAAGTGTTATGTGTCAAATGCTTCTGCACGAAAAATCTTAGATGTAGGACATCCATAATTGATGAAAATGTCGCTATATGGCTCAATATGAGATGTAGGCCTAGTGGTATTGAAATGTGATAATGCAAAATTAGATACATGTACTGTATATTGAAAACGACATGCACAACGTTATTGATATGGGGCGATTGTAAAGAAAGTCTTTGATTTTGTGATGGCATCGACTGCGTGTCACTACATGTATACGATTCAATTGGGGAATCGAGTTGGGCGCATGTTTTCCTGTCAATATCTGCCAGGACAGTGGATGGAAATAAGCCCTATGTCAAGCACATTTTGTATTATGGCGGTTCCAATCCTGCTGTCAGCATAGATATGCCGAGTAGTAGGGGTGAAATCCATCAGTCCTATTTGATCAGCTGTTACCACCATACTGTATGTTAATTTCTTCGGCACGTTCTAACATGTCCATGGTTTTGTTGAAAGTTGCATGTCCTCTGTGAGTGCTATGTCTATTACGAGATATTAGCTTCAATGAGCACTTCACTGAAATAAGCTCAGATTTAGCTGATAATTTTTCTTGGAGAAATGCCCTTTGTGTGAAAAGCAAGGTACTTTTAACGTCTTTTGGAAAGGCACTGCTGTCCTGCATGTAATAAGTTGCGTTTGTCTTGTGAATGCACACTTGTGATTACAACTGTACCAGTCATGCCTATAGAAAATAAGATGTTTGCCAATCTCGGGCAATTTTAGATTCGACTTGGATAACCTGATTCCTCGCGGCCAGTTTTGTGCAATTTCAAATCTACGGCATTTGTTCAAACGTGGGGGATTTTGAAAGATGAAGTGGCTTTTCTGCGTGATTGCCACCTTCAGCTTCGCTTTTGGATCTGAAGGTGAAGTACCTGGCTTCCCGCCCCAGGCTGTCAGTTTCCCGAGAACCAGTCCATGGTCCAGGCACTGGAATATGACGCTTCAGAGGCAGGTCCTCAAAAGTGGTCTCCACAGGTAGCCCGATTGCAAACCCATTGGTATAAAATTATTACTGTTTTAGTGGCTCATCATCTCGACATTTATTGTAGCAAGGAACTCTCAATCAATATCTCAATGTTGCACCTGGCTGCCAGCGTGCTGAATGGCTGCACCCTTCTGATCAAGGAAGAGTTGCCCAGTGATGCCTTTGTGGATCCATACCAAATTGCCCAACAGAAGCCAAATAGCGCTTACCGGGCATGTATTCTATGACAAAATCCCAACCATGCCTCCTTTACAGCATTTGCCCTGACCGCCTTTCCCGCTTCAGATTGTCCTGCCATTAGGTGCCAATTCGGAAATCGTTTACGTGTTCGTCAACATGGCTGCGGCTGCGGTACATGGAAACGTCAAGATAATTCTGCCTTTGCACTTGAGGGTCCCGAAGGAATTTTTTGATGACCATAGTGGGGAATTTTCAGAGGTGTTCTGGATAAGCCCAACTGTGCTGGGTCGCTGCGAGGGACAGAGTGAGTCTTTTGCACCTTCAGTCCATGCTTGGAAACAAAAACGCTCCTCAATAACTTTTTAAATTTTGTGCGGATATCTATGCCATGAAAATTGACACAACCAGGACTGCCTAGAGTGTCGCACCCCCGCATCAAGTGGCAAAACCTCTGAAATTTCCAAATTACATTCGAAGAGAATTTTTAAATCGTTTCCCCATTGACAGGGTGGCCATACTATGTAGAAATTGGGGAAATATATCAGGCAGTTTCAGGGAAGTTTTAAATGAGTTTATTGGAATTTTATTTTTTGGTTTATGTATATGCTCCGTATATGCATAGACATCCAAGAGCAATGGGAGGGCATGCAGCTTTAAAACAATAATTGAAATCCATCACATTTCCCTAAATGTTTTTAAAATTTTAATTGCTGCATTTTCGAAAAATTCATTCAACACTTTTCTGAAGGAACTTTGGCTCAAATCCACTTTTGCTTTAGGTTTTAAAAAAATTCACCTGTTCTTTACTGTATTAATTATTAATCTTTTCGGTTATCTCTTAAAACTAACTAAAATCTTGTTCTTGTTCTGTTTAATTACATGAACACTCTGGATCTGGATTAATTCAATTGCATGTCAAGTTGGTTAAAAAAAACTTGTTAAAATTTATTATCCCCTATCTTTCATTCCATTGCAAACATCAAAAGTGTTCATCGGAATGGAGATCGGGGAAATCCAAAAATATAAATGTGTGGCCACCCTGTCGTTTTTTCCATTAAATAATCATTGTTTCAAAAGTAACCTGCGAGTCTTGAAAATAGGGATTCTCACAAAAAATTGAATATTGGGGATTCCAAGCCACAGAATCGCCCTGTACAATATGTCTATTTTCTTTCGTAGAGTATGTGGATAATTACAGCCATGGTATCAGAGTTTTGGATACAGAGTTTTGCTGTCCATATGAACCCCAAAGCTGCCTGTGGATTAAGTATCAACCAATAGAGGTTTGGGCACCATAGTTTGACGCCAGTTTTATAACAGATGACAAGTCCAATAACAACACATTGCATAATCAAGTAATTCCGTTTGTTAAATGCAGCAAAGCACTTTGCAGGATGTTTATGTTCCTAGGGGGGACCTCAACCATTTGCCGCTTGTTGTCAGCGTCACCTTGATCGTGGTTCTCGTCGGCTGCGCATGCCTCACCAAGATCCTTCTGAGACCCGCAAAGCCAAAACTTAAAGCTGCTTAATTATTTCTTAAATGTAAATATGATATGCAATTTTATAATTAAATTTTTCACTTTACATATAAATGTTTCTGTCAAGCTAATTGTTAGCTCAGGGATGTGGCCGATGCAAACCAGATTGTTTTTGGAGGAATCAAACAAATAATGTATCAGACACTTAAAAGCAACTGATGGATTTTCGTTCTGTGAATACTATGAGGAGTGTGAAAGATTGGCGAATCTGAGAGGAAGCTGTGAGGAGTTGAGGGTTTCAGGTTTCTTAACCATATCAGCCTGAAAAAAAGAATGGAAATGATGGTGAAATTTCTACCATCCATGGACATTTATTTAGTTTTTTGGTAAAAGCAAGAATGTTGCTAAAATCATTCCTTTTTCATTCCTAGAAAAATCGGAAGGCTACACGCCACAAACATCTTTGAAACAGCAAAGCAAAATGATCGTAGTATTGAAATTCATAGTATTTATTCCAAGAAATATATAAAGGAAACGTACAATTAAAATTACAGGTATCGCTGGGGTGTGTCTCGAGTCTCAGACAGCAGCAGCGTATCCAAATGTACATCAAGATCGGGGAAAGGGGATAACAAGCAACGATTATTTCAAATTTATTCCGGTTGGGAAAAATACAAAACTCTGAACACCTATGTGTACGTAATGATGAAGAGCTAGAAAAGTTTAGGGACAGAGGCCTGAGGACTTTGGGGCAAAACGTTGAAATCCTGAAAGAGGCGAAAATTGGTTTGAAAGAAAACTGGCAATAGTACAGAGTCCCCCGACAATTCATCGGGCCGAATGCTTCGATATATAAATTCAAAAATTACGTGAAGAGAATAGTAAAATTTGATCAGACTACAACTTGTCGTTATCCACATGCCATGCAAGACCCGAATGGGGAAAGTTTGGACGTAAGTGCGATTTTGCGGGGGGAAAAAAGTGGCACATCCAGCACATCAGCAAAAAAATATTCGGAGATCAAATGGGGTTTACTTTCGAGCAATGTTCACATAAGAAAGCGAAGTACGTGCCATGCCAAGTGCATTCAATGATAAGACAGGACAGGGTGACCATTAGATGTAGTTTCGGGAAGCCATCAGGGTCCCTGCAGAACCTCGTAAACCTAGGGGGAGGTGTTAAACCATTTTTGGGGTCTAGTTTTGCAACAAAAATCGCCTATGGTGTAAGCACCTTATCAATATGTTTGAAATTTAGTTAAAACTCCGTATGGAAAATACTCTTTTTTACTTAATTTTGGTCTATGGTTAAACCCTAAAGGCTAGGGGGTAAAACTAAAAATGTTCACCTGGGATGTCTGGGAAAGTCAAGGGAATTTAATTTTACCAAAGCTGTTCGAGCTTGACCAGAAAGGGAAATTAAGTGAGTTCATTTAAAAGCAACTAGTCAAGATGGCGCCTACAAAGCAGACTGCAGAGCCTCGAGTGCGGTGCTAGTAAACGAAAAACGGATGTGTTAGGTTGTGTTAGTTAGTGAAACTTTCCCAGGAATGGCCAGCGGCTCACCTGCGCCAAAAGCACGTCCAGCAATTTTGCTTCTCGAAGTTCTGCGAAATAAAAGTAGTTAGGAAACTGATTACCAAGAAAAATTTCGGCTCAAATGCACATGCAACAACAACGGGTGAAAAAATGGTAAGGTGTATTAGCATTCGCCACCAATCATGCAATAAGGACAGTAGTTAGGCACGAAAGCATGCAAAGATCACTTCAGTAGATGATTAATAAAGAGACTAGTTCACGAGACTAGAAAAGAAAACACCGGAAAAGAAGACCCATATATTACTGGGTTAGATGCGCAGCATTTGGGCATACTATGATAATATCACCTGCTCCGAATGTGCTCCTATGATATATTTTTGAACTCTAATTGATGAGCAGAGTTCAAAAAGATGTGTTGGCCGCACCATCTTAGTAAAATTGTCGTTTTTGGTATTTATCATGGACTTTTTCAGGTTGGCCTAGATTAGTTGCAGCAAATTTAAGATAAACTAACAATCACCATTATTGCTGCAGCCCACACTCGTGTGCACAATAGCAGGAGTTATATGGTATAGCATAGCATTTTTTAAAAAGCCAAATCCTAGTTCAGTCAGCAAATATCGCTTTCCGTAGGTGCGGTGCCCGAGACTTACGAATCATCCCAAAATTTTAATTTACTGAGCCATCAAAAACAGTTTTCAAACAACTGTATGCTAGTCAGACCTTGGGTCAGAATATTTTCCAAATTAAAAAAAAAATCAGTTCATGTCCATTATGTTATTTAGTTTCTTTTCTTCACCAAGAGGGAACATTATGCTAGTACCGATACCCTCATGGGTGAGCAGACACCGGTGGGCAATGGGCAATTTGACCTACTCAATGATATCGTGCACCAAAAAAATTGTAAAATAAAGACCCAGCAAAACAGGGGTAAGACATCCAAATCCACACTGAACATGATGACATTCACTTTACAGTATTAACAAGTATGTACAAACTGGGTAGGACCTTAGAGGTCGTGGGACTTGGTAAGTGCACCCAACCCTCCCCGATTGCGAGGCAAAGTTGTGCCCCACCTGTTAACCTGCTTGAGGGTCACAGGTTAGCCTAAGCCTGGTGGGAGTTGTTAGCATTTTTTGAGATGTAACCTGACCTGGACATGATCCAGAAATAACAAGACAATTACGTGCACCTACAAATCCCCAGCAGCCCTAGAACTTTCCAGACCAGGACCCAACAATTTGATGCTACTGAGCTTATAACGTAGCAATTTAGCGGTCTTAACAAGACAATAACAGCAAAGACTTGTCCAGATGGGTATCGGGCCTATCGCATTGTTCGGGGTCAGAGAACGGGCACTAAAGCAAAACTGTGGAGGGCAGGAGGTGTGGCTTCTACTGGTTCAATCCCCTTCTCAAACATGTAAAAGCAATAGAATAGAAGATCAATGGGCATTTCGTATAGAAAAGGGCATGCACACTTTGCCGGGCTTGCAGAAGGAGCGGGGCAGTTTGGTCGGGCAATTGCGTAGAAATAGAAAAACCGGATAATGAATGAAGGAACGGATCGCGTGAATTATTATTCAATAACAACTGGGGTACAACAGCAAAAAAGAGTTCGTTGCATATATATATAATAGGTAGCAAGTTGGTTAACGTCACACAGTGGGTGGCAGGTATCGTGTTCAACAGGGTATCGCTCGCATTTCTCCTGTGCTCGTGTTGGGTGTTCGGCGACCCTTTCGTGCGCTCGCCCCTCACACCTCCAACTAGACGGCTATTTTGGCACGGAATGTTTTTAATGCAAAGCAAGTGGTGTTATTTGAACTGGTATTGCAGCATGCTCGCTACTAAGTCTAATCGAAAGTAGGGGAGGAAAACCCTCTTATTCGGACAGCTTGTTTTTCCAAATGTGCGCTCTATGAAAATCATGAACAGACAATGATACTTGTCCATTAACGGAACTACATATTATGTTAGGGTAGGTTAGGTTAGGTTAGGTTTGGTTAGGTTATGTTAGGTAAGGTTAGGGTAGGTATAAACGCTCAAAAAACCTAACCAAACCTAACCTACCCTAACATAACAGGTAGTTCCGTTAATGGACAAGTACCCAGACAATTACCACATCAGTTTCTAGCATGTGCTAAAAACTTCTGAATTATTTGAAAGCCAACATAGAGGGAACCTGTTCCAGAGACTGGATCAAACTTAGAAAATCTGCTTAATTTATCTAATCACGTAGATTTTTTTCCAATGTGAAGACGTTCTACACCATAGATGAAAAAACGTGTCGACTTGTGAAGAAGTGATTAACTTAAGGAGCAGTCTTGTAATTCAGCTGTTTCTTTTGATCACATGCTGGACATTCGGCAGCGCTTATCCGATCACATACAATTTTCTTTATGCTGCGGAGCACCCGTATTATCACGTGGCATGGTCCAAGGCTTGGGTGGGAAATTTTGGCAAACTATTGAACTCGGACAGTTGGTATGCACCATAGGTGTCTGGCATTGAGGTTTCACTTCAGTTCCTCAAGCATTGGCTATAGCCATTCTAATTCCCCATTCGGTTTTCATGAACTGAAATGGGTAAATCAACATTCCTTCCACAATTATTAGAATAGAATATTCTGAGGATTCCTGCACTCTGTCCCCTGAAAAGTTTCTTCAGTTCAACTCGGGGTTCCTACGCCCCTGCTCGCATTACGTATTTTGGGTGGCTTAGCGATAACATGTTTGGCAAAAAAAACCTATCATGATATTGTCGTTAACATTAGGGAAAAAGCATGCTTGAAAATGTTTAGATTAGCAATATATTCGACCATCGACTGCATTGACAATTGCATATGATGCATACTGAGATGCAAAACGTTGTCAGCACTTGCGTTGGATTAAAACCATCCCGGATTAAGTGATGGCGTTATGGAGGGTAAACCAACTTGAATTTAGACTGTGGCAAAGTCTAAAGGATCAGAACGGGGATACCAGCTCCCGGGTTTGTCAGTCTTCTGTCGGTAAGGGGGTGTCAAAGAAGGAGCAAAGCAGAAACGGAAAGCGGCTACGTGCATCAAGCGCAAGATAGGAATGAACACATGGGGTGGCGAAAGCACGGAAATCAACAACCGAGTCAAGTATGTACAGTGAACGTAGGAGGCAAAGGCATGCTCTGCACGGCAATTTTATTTCGAGATTTCCTCCGGGCCGGGCTGCACAGCAGCTCCGGGGCCCAGAGTTTCTTTCGAGGGCTGCAGTCGTGGCGCGTCACGGCAAGAAAAAAATGAATGAACTGATATCCAAAAATGGGAGATTTCGATGGCGTGAAATCATTCGGCGATGTCCGAGGAATAGGAAGGTATGGCACTGCAATGAGTATATTTGGACCGTCTTCTCGTGGCCTTCCGCGAGGCAAAGGTGGAGGAACCGAGTTCCGGGCCTTGGCGAACAGCACGGCAGGGGGTCGTGCCGGACAAGCCGTAGCGAGAAGACACGGCCGATGATCGGTTTTCGTTAGTGAAATTTTGGAGGCTCGACAGAGGATACCTGCACCTCGTGCCACCCAGGACAGCGGGAAGGATAAATGCAAGGATGAGAAAGGAGGGCTCGATGACGAGGACATGTTTTGCAGCGGGGCAAACGATCGAACATGGTAGAAATGAAAACTTTTGCCGTCGGCTTTCATTTTGTGTGTGTTTTCGTCTAGTCAATTTATACATCTACAACCATCTTTTTATGAACGTCTGTGTTGCCGACCACCTGAAAATGAGGCAAACGAAGATGAGAAACGAACCCGCAGCAACATGGGGATCTGGGCGCTGTTTTCTCGTCATCCCTATTCTGTGAAATCTGGATTTGAGAAATTCAACGTGATGTCAAGATGGAGCTGCACCAAAGGGTACACAGGAAACATTTCCGGAAGTCATTTCCCCGTCCCCAATAATGACGAAATCCCTGTCTAAAAATTTTTTCGACTTGTGATAATGACAAAATAATTGAATGTCCAGTTGCCACATGCGTTTGACCCCCTCGGGCCCCACTTCTCCATGATGATGACATCATACTTTAATGTCCCCATTGACCCCCCTCCAAGATGATAACATAACACCTGAATTGTCTGCATCCACCCCTCTCCAGCATGATGACATAATATTTCACTGTCCCCATTGACCCCCTCCCCTCCAAGATGATGATATAATACTAGAACGTACCCATATTTGTATGAACCCTGTATTAGGGACCCTCATCATATGGCGGAATTCAACCTCTCATAAATCAATATTGGAACATCCCCTTGCCGAACTCGCAAACCTGGCAACAGTTGCTACATGGTTTTTCAAGGACACACAGTTACTAGGCAGCAATTGTATTCATGTTGCCATATACAATTAAGGATCACTGTACAGAAAAAAGCAACATCAACATAGTATTCCTCTATTGTTGCCTTTGGTATAGCCCCACCTGAAGATCAGCTTTTTCTCTTTCTGGGATGGACGAGATAGCAGCACCAGCGCCCAGATCAAGCAACACAAGGGTGTGTCAAGCCCGATTCCCAGAAACTTGCAGGTCCATGACTAGTCTAGACGCCCGCATTGCACTGCTACTAACTGCGAAGTTGTTCAAAGCAGATGGACACACATCTACGCACCCCTGGCAGACAGCGAAAGCGGCACCTCGGGGCCAGAGCTACTTACGGCGCAAAATTCCTCAAAAGATATCTTCCCATCCTCGTCCTTGTCGGCGAAAAGGATAGTTTTGTCAACGATCTGCTGGAGCTGCGTGTCCTTCAGGTTGTTGCCGACCATCATTTTCAGCACCTGAAAGAGCTCGCCATTGGAGATGAAACCGTCGTTGTCCATGTCGTAGATCCTAAAGGCAACTAGTGGATGACAAGATTTGAATGTCAGTGCCCTGTGACTGTCAGAGCGCTTCTAACATCGCAAGTGTGGAACTTACACCGGAGTTTTGATTCCTTATCCCCTTTCACACTGAACTGCGACACGCCTTGGATAAATTCTACGAAAAACAAACATCAAGGATTTACGGACATTCCAATTGCGGGGTAGCACTCGCGGTTCAGTCCGATCCTATACTTCACCTTTAAAGTCCACTTCTCCGTTGCCGTCTGTGTCGAAGATGTCGATCACTCGCTGGACTAGCGGGTTCTGTTGTAGTTCGGGTAGCGACATGAACTCGTCGATGCTCAACGCGCCGGAGTTGTCCAGGTCGAGCTTCCGGAACCGCTTCCCCAGCCTTTTGATTTCGTCCGCATCAACTAATGCACAAGTTCAAAATATTACATCCCTGCTTAGGCTTGCATGCCCTGCATTACTACATGCATATCGATTGCTTGTTTGCAATAGGACATAACCTCCCGGAAGTGAATTTTATGCTTTATTATAAATAATCTGATTTATGGAAAACGTTATTCATCATTGGTGGTGTAGGCCTATAGCACACTGTCCTGTTTACGAGTGATAGGGGTTGCCCCTAATGTTAATTCTATGGCACACGACCGGTGCTGAACAAAGCCATCCACCAGAGGGGTTTTACTGTACATGGATTAAACCATCTCTAAGAACGGGGGAAGAAAACACTCGCAATGGGATGGATTATTTAGTAAACATGTGCTTATAGCCTTTTGTTCGCTGTCACCAAAGCCGGCTTTTCCCGTGTATGGCAACCCCGTCATGTGGTTCGAGATCAGAAATAGACATCAAACTTACAGTTGGAGACCATCTCCATTGGCAGTGAGCTTTCGTTCCCCTGGAAAAAAAATACAATATTAGCAATTTGCTCATGGCCGAAGAACATGGAAGTACACGAAAGAACATGGCAGTTCCCGAGCCCTACCATGGTGGGCACTTGATGGCCTGTTGCTGTAGTACAGTGCTTTGCTTACGGGGGAAAAACAATCACTGGCTATTAAAAGTTCCGAATGATTGCCTTTGCGCGCTTCTGGGGGGGAAAAGATTGTACGAAGCCGGCCAGAAATCCCGAAACAGAACTATTTCTAAATCCTGCGTTTCTATTTTAGGCCCGCGCGAGGCAGCCGATGCGTGCCACATGAAATGCCCGACACTAGTGTCGTCTGAGCGGCAGCTGCTCAGCCGTGGACACTAATTGAGGAATGCCCATGAGGGGCAAGTCTGCATTAGTCTGCCGAAGCAATTTACAGGGCCCCGGTTGTTTTTCCAGGGATTTTGGTCAGTTATTGACATTGTAGCCATGGCGCCATCTGCCAATTTCCAGAATCATGAATCCGTTGGGGTTATGGGGAGTTTTGCCTTTGATTCACTGGACATTTTAGTACAGTCAGATTCCCCTCACATCTTGATGTACCAATGTTCGGCACTGTGCTACCTTCCAATTTCTAATTTTTTTAAGTAGATCAGGTAAAGCTGCATGAAAGATTACAGTGTAACTTATTACACCATTTCAACGCCATACATATTTATGGTAGGTCTGCCATCTAAAATATGTTAAACACCGTATGGGACATAACATGATGACATCATCCTGAGAGGCGGTGGGTTTGTCAACCAAATGCAGATAATCATTATTTTAAAAAAAAATTGGGACTAAAATTTTAAATTCACCATTAACTATCCACTTTTGCAAAAAAAAAATTCACATCAGGTGTGTTGTCCTTCCATGTGGATGAAATCTGTCATTTTCATGATATAAATTTCTCTCAAGTCGACATTTTTTGGACCGTTAAGGTGGAGGGTGTCTGAAAATCGCATTTTGTGATGACAATACCTGAACGGTCGCATGCATTGAACTACTGTTTTCGAAGACATTTGAAAAGTCATCTAATCATCTAATGTACCATACCATATCCAGTAGACACCCTGTGTGCGCGTACCACCAACTATCAATTGATTACCCATAAATGGTAAAAGTCTAGCAACGTGAACGGCAATCACGTTTACATTGCAGTTTGGTGCAACTGAGGCAACTCGGGGCTGGAGTGGGTGTTGGCGCTGCCCGGAACCCAGCAACCCCCTTCCTTTTGCAATTTTGAGCTGGACGATGGTTGCCATGGAAATAAATGCAGACATGGTCAACACATCCTTCATTACGCATTTTAATAAATAATAATAAAAAATTACTGTTGTTTGAGCTGGCAGCCTGCTCCCTCGGGGACTTGATAAAAATAGCACCACATCAGGAAACTGCATGTGCTAGTTTTTCATGCAAAGCTTTGAGGGACAACCAGTGTGATCGTGATTTGGTATTTTTTGACATTAGCACGTCAGTTTAAACTCTGGCATAAGCTAGCTTCTCGTAGCATGTCATGCCATGCTCGAGCCCCGGGGGCTGGATCCATGAAACCAAGAGTGGGTTTAGAGCTGAGTCCATTTGATTTTTGTATAGTTCATCAAAATGATGCCAACTCAACTACTCGAAACAAGTTTAATAGGGAGTCTCTAACATCTAAGAGACATGTACACGTCAGAACTTGTCGATTTCTTTGTCCGGCCACTCATCAAAATGATAGATAGAGATTCTCTGAACCCTTCTCAGCTATTCGAAACTGGTTGAAATTGGAACAATGCACGATTAAAGTGTGGACGAGAGCTCTCAGGCTAAGACTCGGTAAGTGGCAGAGTAACTCCAGACAGCACTCTGCCCATGACCCAACCATTCCCACCGAGTCTTACGTAACCGATATGGTAGGTACCCCTGATGACAAATCTCACTCAGTTCACCAAAAGGACACCAGCCCCAAGACTGCCCGTCATAGAGTGCATGCATCGGTGGCGAAAACCTTTTGTCACTTTGTCACATGTTTGTTGATTTGCACCGAGCTTCGCCGAACTGGGCCCCGAGATTCTCTCAATGCTAACTTTTATGTTGTAACTCAGATGTTGACTCGCACCATTTGTTGACAAATACGTGGGGCCTCTAGTTTGGCAAACATGCCTGCTGGCATCAGCAAACTGCACTGTTGGGAAAATAAGATCATATAGAAGCGTGATTTATTTATCAGTAAGTTGCCAGGATCCAGCTGCTGACAGCCAGCCGAACAATTCGCCGAAAAAAATTAAAGCGGTCGTCATTTGGGGCCACTTCTGTTTGCGGATAATGCATTGGGTACCATGGCGACGCTGATGCTGGCCGCATGGTGCCAGCGCCCCTGGTGGCCACTACCCAGGCGAAATAATACATGAACGCCCCTCTAATGCCCTCATTCACAACCTCAATATTACAGGGTGCGTGCGCATTATTTCCGGGATCAATTTCGAAATATTTTTTTAAAAGAATTACGCATTTCATTTTCCAGCTATACCGTGTTTCAAGGATTTTTTCGACGAGGCATTGAAGGCCTTGACCCAGCCACCCACGTTCTAGTAATTAATAAATGCGGTATTTACATGTATGATAAAGAAATTCCGTAATAATTATCGTTGCTCGATACACAGAATTTCTCCAGAAAAATGCAATGTTCTAGCGATAATAGCAATTTTTACCCTATTTTTTCGGCTGGCATATCTCCCCGTTTACGTTGAACACATAACGTACATCACATCCGTCATTTTCAGGCATTTTTCGCTTGTCATTGGCCAACCCCCGCCATGCATGCTGGCTCCAAATCATATCATATCAATACAGGCCCATTTTCCAGGCCCCAATTTCGCGTAAAATTGCGCAAAAGGGGCTGACCTAGTTATTTAATTGCTGGCAAATTGCAATCCAGATCGAGGTATTGGCGCACCACCATAAGGGAAATATGCATGAGCAACGTAGGCGAGCAATTTCGAGCGTTTTGTAAATCCAAGCTGGATTTGGGTGGCTCTTGCAAGCCCCATGCTAAATGCGCCATTCGTGCAAATTTCTGGAACGGAAAACTTACCATTTTGCCGAGTTTTTGCCTAATAATTCTCCTCGCACTTTACCCTGAAATTGAGCTGCACAGCTGAACTTGGGGCGCAATGGCAAAAACAGCGCTCTCAGTAGAGAGCCACATGATGTCCTATTGGAAGACAGAAAGTGAAGCCGGTTTGGGAGCCGCGCCGCCATGTTGAGCTGATCTGATTTGAAACTTCGCTGATAGACCAACGAGTTGGAACCTGTTTCAACGTGTTAGACTGCGGTTCTATAAAAACTATTCAGCACAGTGCTATTAATAATTAACAAATGTGTATGCGATTCGTTTTTTTTATATTTTTCGGAATTCAACGTATTTAAGGCAGTTAATTTTTTTAAAAAAACTGTTCAGCATAGGCATAGAAAAATCATCAATGAATGTAGACTTTTTGTGGACTTTTCAGGCTGACTTTCTTAGAAGCTCAAGATCTTTTACTAAATTATCTATTTAAAAATAATGTGACAAGATTCAACAATTCAAAAATTGCACCAGAAGCAATGGATTTTAAGTATATTTAATGTTTCAGAGAAATTATAAATATGAAAAAAAAGTGGAAAAATTTCCTTCTTCTTAAAAAGTTGGTAAAAATCGCCAAGCATTTTTGTGGATATGTTGAAATGATGTGCATATTTAAATTCGAAATTCTATTTTCATTTATTTCAATTGTTGTCTGCAATTTTGTTGTGATGTTTTTGGTCCCCCACCATTACATGGCATGCTGCATTGAATAATTGGATTGCGGTTTTCTTGGATATTTTTAAAGCACCAACATTTCAAGACGTATGACGCAATCAGAATTTTATTTTGCAGTTAAAATTAGCTTTATTCAACGCATATACACCAGTAACACCACCATTTCTCTATACAGCCCTTCGCTTGTTTGTGTCCAAACATGGCGATCACAAAGCTGCCGTCTTCAAGCATTGCAGTTTTGCGCTTTGCACGCGTGCGTGACAAGCGCGTGGCTAATTGGCTGATAGGCGCGTGTGCAACGTGTACAACACTGCCTCCTGTGTTCTCTTCATCCACCGGCAAATATGGCGACCGGAGTAAGTGTGGGTTTATTCTATCATGATATTATAGAATCCATCGCCATCCTTTAATAATATAGGTCGCAGATCGTATTATTCGGCGGGCTGGTTTGCGGGGTCGTTGTTGTTATCGATTTTGGAATTTTAACTTACATTTTTCATTATTTTCTGTAGACTTTGTACACGTACCCAAACAACTTTCGGGCCGACAAAATACTCATCACTGCAAAGTTCAGCGGCAAAAACATCGATGTGGTTTCGGAGCCCCCAAAGTTCGTGTTTGGCGAGACGAACAAGTCGGAGGAATTCCTGAAAAAGTTCCCGGCTGGGAAGGTAAAAAAGATGACATTTGGTGAACTGTCGGCTCGGGAAGGACGGGTGAACTGTGAGGTCATTGGATGCCGTTATGATGCAATTGTCAGTTTGATAGGGTCCATCAAATCCTCTAATACAAAGCCTTGCTTGCATATCACCTTTTGCAAGTGTGGAAGAAAAGGAGGAAGAGCAAACGTGTTTTTCGGCTTTCCTGAAGTTCACGGTTTTGAGCTTCTTTGGCCTGAAATGATAGACATACATGCAGTCCCATGCATGTACATTATATAGGGTGCCTTTACTTTTCCAGCTCTTTAGTACGAGAATTTCCAATTCAGATCAATTTCAGACCCTGCCTCCCCAGGACCCCACTCCCGTTGATGATCTTATCATTGACA
>JAQFYZ010001551.1:0-22566 GCA_034695085.1 Cylindroiulus punctatus
AAAAAGCATTATTTTCTGCAGAATTCTTTAGGGCACATATGTTTTCTGCAGGATTCTGCAGGAATTTTCCACATGGGGAGAGAGGAAGGAGCAGAGGAGGGAAAGGAAGATTGGGAGACTGAGGTGGAACTGTTAGGACTGATTGATGTGCAAAATGATAAGTGGGTGGAAGGAAGAAGGTGAAAGTGACAGGAAAGCAGAAGTTAGAAAAGAGGAAGAAGAGAGAAGGAAGATTGACTTGAATTTAAAATGGAGGGAGTGGGAGAGAAGGGCCAAGGTCTGACAGTCAGAAGGAAGTAAGGTAAGGGGAAGGGTAGGAGACAGGAAGTACTAGGAGGTACTGTGCAGTTAGACTGTCACTTAGTGCGGGTGACACTCCACGGACATGCGGAAATGCACTTCGGAGTGCGACTGCTTTTTTAGTAATGACTTCAACATAAGCATTTATTCAGTTAAATTAATTAATTGATAAAATAGAGCTCCTTCCAAGTGGGACATAGCTTGGGACAGTGCTCAATAACATATAATTCACCCACGAAGAACAAATATGGCTATCTTTATCGCGCGAAATGTTCAAGGTGCTGCCATGCTGTGCTGTTTAGGAAACCTCTAAGTCAGACACGGTCAGTATGATCTAACGTGTCCTTTCCTTTCAGTTGGTCATCATCGCAGCCCGAATCCATGATGGCGTCCCGGGCCCTCCGCATGTCCGCGGTGCTCCTCCTCGCGCTGGTCCTCCTGTGGGACGCGAGCGGGGCCACGGCAGACATCCTGTGCGCAGAGTGCAACGACCAGATCCTCACCTACGTCTGCTGCTACTACTTCCAGCGATGCTGCACCCAGTTCGGATACGACAAGCTGCTCTACCCGGACCTCAAGAAGAAGTGATTGGTGAGCGGCTTCCGAATGAACAGTGACTCAATGCGGGTTTTAAACGGGAAGGGACGTTACCGTAGTGTCGATGGAACGAAAGGACCCGGTGGACACTGTGGGGCCAAAGTGACGTATGGAATATTTATTCGCAGGTTGTTTTGTTTTTATTTGAAAATGTGGATGAACTCCAGTATAGTCCCTGCTCCAAGTGCGCGTAATAATTATATTTGACAATTTTTACATTTTTTTCATGTTCAACCTTTACATTCAGTTGAACTATATGCCGCATATGCGTCCTTCGTAATATGCCCGAACACCAACTTCGGAACATGGTTATGTGACATGTGCGCCATCATTATATTTGAACCATCAATATGGTGGCTGTGCTGGAACAGGGACTATACTGTAATACACCCTGAGTTCTACAGCTCAATGAAGATGAGTGTCTGTTTTTGCTCGCTTCCTATTTATGCACAATTTCCAATTCTTCACACTTGGAGCGTATTAAAACAAGCTAAGCCAGCATTTTAGACGTGAAGTCCTTAACGGCTTTCACGACACTCCTGGCACCCACTTTTGAACGGTAATTTATGACATGACATGATATGACCTCTTTTCAAGTCTGCAGTGAGCACATGTATATGGAGGCCTAAATATACATGTTAAAAAAATATTTGCAAAAACTAGTTCATTTTTTGCAAAAAATTTTGCAAAACCAGCTCACTTTCTAACATTTGTTTGCAAAATTATTGCAAAAGGCAGCTTTTGCTACTTTGCTGACTTTTTGCATTTTTTTGCAAAAAAATTGCAAAACCAGTTTACTTTTTGCATTTTTTTGCAAAACATTTGCAAAACCAGTTTACTTTTTTGCATTTTTTTGCAAAACATTTGCAAAACCAGTTTACTTTTTGCAAAACATTTGCAAAACCAGTTTACTTTTTGCAAAAAATTTGCAAAACCAGTTTACGTTTTTGCATTTAGTTTGCAAAAAATTTGCAATAAGTTAATTTTTTTGATTTTTTTTTTGCAAAAAATTTGCAAAACCAGTTTACTTTTATGCGGTTATTTTGCATAAATTTTGCAAAACCAGTTTACTTTTTTGCATTTCTTTGCAAAAAATTTGCAAAACCAGTTTACTTTTTTGCAAAATTTTTCGATTTATTAACCATTCTCTCTAGTATGACCTTTCATTTTTTGGTTCCAATCTATCTAGTGTAAATTTTCTATTTTGCCAAACGGGCTCCTGACCCCTGGAACCCCACCCTGGATCCGCCACTGGTCCCGATCATCATGTCCTTTAGCTGAAACTATTCATTGCCATAATACCCTAAGAGGTGCGGCAATTAAACTAATAATAATAATAATAATTTTAATACCAAACGATTTTTGGGGCACCCTGCATCGCGACGTGTATTTATGGGTCGCCCTGTATCGCGCACTGATACGGGCTAGTCGGCCGGTAGCCGCCTCACTGCGGCGGAGCGTTTCGGCATCCGCGCCGATTTTGAAATCGTTTTCATCCCCCGTTTTCATCATCCTTTTAAAAATCGATAACGGGCTTGTCGCCGGGTGGAAATTCAGTCCAAATTAACCACTTTTTGCAGTTTTTCGCCAGTTAACGCATCGCTTTGCCGGCACTACTTTCACAGGCGGCGCCGGGACTACTTGAAACGTAGAACGCCCGTTCGAAACCGATGCCCCAGCACACGGACATGTCTGCTCCCGAATTTTGAGTCGAAATCGATGGAAAAACGGAGAAGAAACACCGAAAAAAGTTACGGGGAGTGAAAACGGCAACGTCGAGGACCGCAGGGTGTCCAATTTTCGCGATTTCGGCTCCGAAATTCCGAAAAATGCCCTAAAAAGCATTTGCTGAAATTGGCCATTATGGAACTTTCGAATGCAGCTACGGGGCGGGCAGAACTAGCGGCACGGGCTCCCATCGAACATTCGAACGCTGGCCGACATATCGAGGCATGTCTTTTTTGGCGAATTTGGTCAGTTAATCGGTAATTAGTCAGTTAATGTTAGCTCGGGTTTGTGCTTCGCCATCGCCGGGACCGGGGGACGAGCGGATCGGCTGCGGAAACTGCGTCGGGGAAGAGGATTCATCGGATTGAAGGTAGGCGAAAAGTTGCGATGGAATTCGTGATTCCACAGCATGGAATTATGTCGAAGGTGAAATTTATATTACATGTAAGTCGTGGCTGCTAACTGTATATAATGTGATGAAGGTCGGATTGTGTGATCAGGGCATTAGCTCGGTCGTTATTTCTGCTGTGATGAACATGTAGTATAAGCTGGTTGCAAGTAAATGAGTCTATGGGCTGTATGACGTCATAATGGACACCCTATCCATTATGACGTCATAATGGACACCCTATCCATACACCCTATACCATAGGGACTATTGGGGCTCTAGCCACCTGAAATATATTGTTACTGGGGTAGTGTGGTCGTATTTTGAGGGTGGCCAAGAGTGGACATTATCTACTACGTAAAAAAATCAAAGTTCTATATTGCCACTGTAATAATGAACGTGTAAACATGCATGGTTATGAGCACATACTGTATGTGCAAATTAACCTGTTTGCAAAAAAGTCATGGGCTGTTGGGGGTCCTAGCCCCACATGGGGCAGTGTGGTCAAGTGTTTTGAGGGTAGCCAAGATTGAACACTACCTCCCGGGTGGAAAAAGTTAATAGGGCCATGTATGGAATCATATATGGCTGGGAAATGTATGGTTATATCAAAAATTGGACATGACCATACATAGTCATATATGCACGTACACGCCCATGTAAGTCCACTGATTGAAGCTGTTGCTAAACTGACCTATGAGGAAATAAACTTATTTTCAAGGGCTAATAACAGTATTATCATTTTTAAGTCAATGAACATGATTTTAACTACAGAGCATCATTAATGGGAGGACACCATTGCGTTCCTCCAAATTTATATGAAATAAATATTTAAAATATAAAACATTAAATAATTAAGCTGCAGTAAATTTATTACAATTTATTGAAATGTGTTCTTGATATTTTACCATAATATGACATTCTTACTATACTTCCTTTCATCAACATTTTATGATTAGCAAAAAACATCTGTATTAAACAGTATCATGGACATTTCAAAGTATGTATCAATTTTTTGATACATTTTTTTTCATGGCCATATACTGTATGGCTCAAAAATGGTCTTATATGGCATTCCAGACCCCATGTATGGTCTTATACATGGCCATACATACACTTACATGGCTTTCCAAACCCCATATATGGCCTTATATGTGGCCATACATGGGCATATATGGCATTCAAGACCCCAACATGGCCATACCTGGCTCATATATGGGCATATATGGCATTCAAGACCCCATATATGGCCATATACAAGGCCATATATGGCACATACATGGGCATATAGGCCATATATAATCCCATACATGGCCCTATTACATTTTTCCACCTGGGCTACTACGTAAAAAAATCAAAGTTCTATATTGCCACTGTAATAATGAACGTGTAAGCATGCATATGGTTATGAGCACATGTATGCAAATTAACCTATGAGCAAAAAAATCATGAGACGTCATGGGCTGTTGGGGGCCCTAGCCCCCCCTTATCGCGCTGAAGTATTTACTAAGGTGTTACTGGGGCTGTCTGGCTACACATTTTGGGAGAAGCTAAGAGTAACCACGACCTGTTACGGTTTTTAAAAATGTATTTGATCGTTAATTATTTCGCCTATAATTCTTCTGTATATAAGTATAGTTATGAGCAAATTAGCCTAAGCAAAAAATTACCAATTCATGGAAGCCCATATACAGTACATGGGATGTTGGGGCTCTGAAATACTTACTGGGGATGACCGGGATGTGCAGTCTAAAGTTTTGAACTGAATTGAAAGTATTTTTGAGAGAAGCCAAGAGTAAATAGGCCGGCTACCAATTACCATGCCAATTGCAGTACTTTAAAATCCACAATATGTGTCTTTATTTTTCAAAAAATTGCATATGGTGTTCTCTGCTATTCATATTCTATATAAAAAAATGCATAAGATGCTATGCAGTGAAGCTAGATGACGCAATGGAGTCGGGTGTCAATGCAAATGTTGCAAATGTGGCTGTACAGCACGAATGTGGATTATGTGAGGTTCGGTGGTGTCTTATATTGTTTCTACGCAGAAAAGTGGACACAGTTTGGACACGTAGAAAAATGCAGCAGACGTCATGTTGAAAAATGAAAATCCTCGTTGCCGGTGAACACCCGCAACACAGAAATGTTGCTGTCGGATGCTCCAGCATGTAACACGACTGAATTGTCACTTTGTGCAAAGCACATGGTCGAAAGCCGCTGGGATGCTGGCTCGGCAACCTACGCGAAGCCTATTGCATCATGGACCGATGCTCAAAACCGCGGTCGGAAGTAACGTAGCGGCTGCCAGCCAGGCTACAAAGTGGTCAGTATGGTGTCCGTGCTCTTGAAGTCCTCTTTTTTCCTGATCGTCTCCCAATAGCCCGGTGCGCTGGTGTTCGGGCCCCAGTCCGGGCTGGGACGGAATGCGGCACCTATGTCCTGAAAAGCAGAAAAAGTTTGCGGCCGTAAGTTTGGGCAAGCGGTAGTGTGCCCTACTACTTTTCATCTACTCACTCCATCGCTCCAGGCCTGGAGCATCGTCTTGAGCGCCACCACCGGGATGGGCAGCAGGCAGACCGCGGCCAGGATCCAGCCGAGGAGCTGGGCCCACGCGGGGTACACGTAGTCCTCGTAGGTGGCGTCCGGGAAGTTGGTGCAGTACAGGACAAGGATGCTCTGAGGGAGAAGGTAAACATTCGGCGTTGAATTGACCGGTTAGACTGGTGGTGGTCAGCATCCGCGAAGATGCGGGGTAACGCGGAGAAGGAGCTTACCACTATGATGAACGGCGCCACCAGAGCCCAGGAGATCTTGTAGAGCTTGAGCGGGTCCATGCCCAGCATGAACTGGATGTCCTTGCAGAATCGCCGGAGACCTGGGAATGCGTTGGAAAGATTAGTCGCCCCGTCTGGTGGAGTTACGTACGACCGTAATACGGCCTACGTGTTTGGCAGGGCCCCTGTGCAAGGGCCCACCGTGGCCTTGTCGGTGAACATGTGAGACGCGTATGTCATGTTACGTGTAGGTATGGGTAGGCAAGTGCCCGCTGTGCAATGTCAGTGGAACATATGGGCTTCTATGCTCATAGGCCCTTTGGCAACCGTGCAATGTCCGTAAGCATGCGGGTTAAGCACGGGCAACTTGGCCACCGTGCCATTTTGGCAAAACCGAAAGATGGTGTACATATATCAGCATGGGCCCCTATACTCATTGGCCCCTGGCAGGTGCCCACCGTGCCCTAACTGTTGATAGAACCGTAAGATGGTGTACATATATATCAGCATGGGCCCCTATACTTATTGGCCCCTGGCAGGTGCCCACCGTGCCCTAGCTGTTGATAGAACTGTAAGATGGTGTACATATATCAGCATGGGCCCCTATACTCATTGGCCCCTGGCAAGTGCCCGCCGTGCCCTAGCTGTTGATAGAACCGTAAGATGGTGTACATATATCAGCATGGGCCCCTACACTCATTGGCCCCTTGGCAAGTGCCCACCGTGCCCTAACTGTTGATAGAACCGTAAGACGGTGTACATATATATCAGCATGGGCCCCTATACTTATTGGCCCCTGGCAAGTGCCCGCCGTGCCCTAGCTGTTGGTAGAACTGTAAGACGGTCTACATGTTCAACATGGGCCCCTATGTCCAAAGGCCCCTAAGCGCTTCTTCATCGTAGTTGGAATAAGCAGAACCCCCTTTGAGATTATTCCCTTGCTTTATTTTCTTTGGTTGAAGCGCCATTGCCTTAATGTGTTACTAGGTGGCGCCACTTGTTTTGTTCTGTGGTTTCCCTCCAATTCGAGGGCGAGTCTTTGTTCTATGTATCCTACACAAGTAAATGGCTGTTACTTGTTTATCGTCTGACTAAATCATTCCAAATATCAGCAACATTGATAGTCAGTTGCATCCAGACCCCTCCCAGCTCTATGCAACAATCGTGCTTTGTCGATGGGTATTGGTCCCTATACTCATAGGCCCCTTGGCAAGTGCCCATCATGCCCGTTTGCCAGGACCGAAAGACGGTCTACATGTTCAAAATGGGCCCCTGTGCTCATAGGCCCCCAGGCACTTGTCCCGTTGTTCATCGTGCGCTGTCCTTAAGACCGTAAGGCGGTCAACGTGTTAAGCACGGCCCCAATGCTCGTGGGTCCCTAGCCGCTGGTAAAAACCATTAGACAGCCGAGAGCCCGTAGTGTGAAGCATGGGCCCACCGTGCCCCGCGAAGGTGCTCACCGTAGATCCACATGACAGACGTCACTTCGAGGAAGGCCACCAGGAGGACTATCCACCCCGAGGTGTAGACGTCTATTAGCCGGATGACGTACTGGCCACCCTGGAAAAGAAAGCGCACGCAGAGATCAGAAGTGCAACGTAGACCGGGACGGTGCGCGATGGACCGATGGCACCTACGTTGGTGACCGAAGGCAGGCCGATGAGGAAGAAGGAGACGCAGAGGACCAGGAACCAGACCGTCTTGTGCTTGCGCAGCCGGGGGAACTCGTCCTGGATGGACGTGTAGAACATCTGGACCATGCAGAACTACATGGAGAGGGCGAGAAAATGGCATGGGATATCGGCACTGCAGTACATATCGGTATGCCGACCGACGCCGCGGTATGTATCGGTATGCCGACCGACGCCGCGGTATGTATCGGAATGCCGACCGACGCCGCGGTATGTATCGGAATGCCGACCGACGCCGCGGTATGTATCGGTATGCCGACCGACCCCACGGTATGTGTCGGTATGCCGACCGACACCGCGGCCCGTATCGGTATGCCGACAGACGCCGCGGTACGTATCAGTATGCCGGCGAAACACTGCGGTACGTATCAGTATGCCGACCGACACCGCGGTACGTATCAGTATTACTGACCGACACCACGGTACGTATCAGTATTACCGACCGACACCGTGGCAAGTATCATAACGCCGACCGACACCGTGGTACATATCATAACGCCGACCGACGCCGTGGTACGTATCAGTATTACTGACCGACGCCGCGGTACGTTTTAGTATTTGCTGACCGACGATGCGGCCCGTATCGGCATGCCGACTGACGCCATAGTACGTATCGGTATGCCGACCCGGCCCGACCGACACCACGGCGCATATCAGCATACCGACCGACACCGCGGCGCGTATCAGCATCCGACCAACACCGCGGCGCATATCAGCATACCGACCGACACCGCTGCACGTATCAGCATACCGACCGACACCACAGTACGTATCAGCATACCGACCGACACCGCTGCATGTATCAGCATACCGACCGACAACACAGTACGTATCAGCATACCGACTGACACCGCGGTGCGTATCAGCATACCGACCGACACCACAGTACGTATCAGCATACCGACTGACACCGCGGCGCGTATCAGCATACTGACCGACACCACAGTACGTATCAGCATACCGACCGACACCGCGGCGCGTATCAGCATACCGTCCGACACCGCTGCGCGTATCAGCATACCGACCGACACCGCGGCGCGTATCAGCATACCGACCGACAACACAGTACGTATTAGCATACCGACCGACACCGCGGCGCGTATCAGCATACCGACCGACACCGCAGCACGTATCGGCACACCACCAACACCGCTACACGTATCGGGCACCGAACGACACCGCGGTACGTATCGGGCACCGACCGCCAAATGGCCCTCACCTGGTTGTCGATCCGTAGCATGAAGAGCATGAAGAAGAACAGGAAGAGCCAGAGCTGTGGTACCAGCATCTTGGCCGCCACTTCCGGATAGATGACGAACGTCAGCCCTTGAGCCGCGACCGGAAGTGCGTCGATGGTGGTGTTGGCCACCTTGGCCATCGAGCCCAGCATGGCGAAGACGACCATGCTGGCGAGCAGGCTGGCCAGGAAGTCGGCTGCCCACGTGATCCAGGCGTCGCTTCATTGGACAGGACAAGTTTAGGACAAGTTTTGATTTGAATTGGGGATGTTTTCATGAGACTCACATGTGGACTTTGTGGTGGAAGACGTTGTAGCTGGCGAAGGCTGCCTTGCCGCCGGTGGCGACGCCCATGGACAGCAGGAACTGCTGGGCGGCGTTCTTCCATACCTAAATGCATTTTTTGCAAAAACAAAAAACAAGTGGTGTGGTCAGGTTTTATGTCAGCATCTTTGGGAGGCACTGTGGACTGGTTAGATTTGCACGCAGACTCTGTCACAGATAAGGGCTGGGAAGTGAAACTATATATATACAAAGGGTCACCCCAGATCTGGAAAAGTCAGGGAAAGTCAGGGAAGTTGGAAAAATCAGGGAAAAGTCAGGGAAGTCGAAAAAATCAAGGAAAAGTCAGAGAAGTTGGAAAAATCAAGGAAAAGTCGGAAAAATCAGGGAAAATCAGGGAAGTTGGAAAAATCAAGGAAAAGTCAGAGAAGTTGGAAAAATCAAGGAAAAGTCAGGGAAGTTGGAAAAATCAAGGAAAAGTCAGAAAAGTTGGAAAAATCAAGGAAAAGTCAGGGAAGTTGGAAAAATCAAGGAAAAGTCAGAGAAGTTGGAAAAATCAAGGAAAAGTCAGGAAAGTTGGAAAAATCAGGGAAAAGTCAGGGAAGTTGCAAAAATCAAGGAAAAGTCAGGGAAAAGTCAGGGAAGTTTGAAAAACCTGAAAAAATCAGGGAAAAGTCAGGGACGAAGTTGGAAAAACGAAAAAAAGGCAGGAAAGTTGGAAAAACCTGGAAAAAATCAGGGAAAAGTCAGGGAAGTTGGAAAAACGAAAAAAAGGCAGGAAAGTTGGAAAAACCTGAAAAATATGGGAAATGTCAGGGAATTTGGGAAGAAGTCAGGGAAGTTCGAAAAACCTGGAAAAGTCAGAGAAGTTGAAAAAACCTGGCAAAAGTCAGGGAAGATATTGCTCCATTTTTTAAAAAAAGTCAAAGAAATTTAACAGATCTTTTGATACAGAAGTCAAGAAACTCAAGCTATCAATTGAAGCCAGCAATCTTATTGAAGAGACCAATAATGAAATAGAAAATTTGGAAAAACTAATCGAAATTTGAAGTTTTTCATTAAAATGTGTGCTCAATTTCTGGTTTCTTGTTACATTTTTTCTTCACTTCATGTTTATAGCGATCGATGAACAATAAACGCAGCATTTTTTACACCGACACATGCAAGTCATATGTGGAAAAGTGAGGGAAGTTGAAAACTGAATTTCTGGGGGGAGCCTGAGTCAGGTCGTCAGTGTGTTACCTTGATGCTCAAGAGCCCTGACCAGTCGGGGGTGAAGAAGTAGGCGATGCCGTCCATGCCCCCCTCCAGGGTGGCGCCCCTCACCAGCATGATCAGCAGCATGACGTAGGGGAACACGGCGGTGAACTGAACCACCTGAAAACGAAAATTGACCACTTCAGCTTTTGGGATGTGTGTCTTTTTTAAGGTTTCATGGTGCTATGGTGTATGGTTCTAGCTCCTGTTTATGGTTTTTGCAATCGCTTCCCTGTTTTTCGGGCCTAATCTAACCTAAACTACGGTCCAACGAAAGAATAAACTGGGGAATTGGAATGCACCGATGGAATGTAAAATCCCGCTTGCAATTCATCTTGTCAGTCCAACTGCGGAGCACTCAAAATTGGTCACTAAAATTTCACGATGTGCATCAATGTTTTTCACAGAATTAAAATTATGAAATATGAAATTTCATAATCATTTATAACAGCCGCATTAGCAATAATAAGTTTTGAATGGAATAGCAAACGTAAATCGACCCGCAGGTATTGCATTCCACGCATTTGCTAATAATGAATATGGGAAAAATAATATTATTAAAATAAAAAAAAATTAAAATAATAATATTATTAATAATAAGGCCCATTGAAAGCGCGTTGTGATTTTGGGGTCACCCTGCACAAAATTGCGAAGCTCAATTTCTCCTTTCCTGATCAACATATTAAAATATTTGTAAAATATTTGTAATTTTTTGTTAACAGTAAGAGGGACTCGCGTTTTATGGGATGTGCTCTTGACAACTGGTGGAAATGCATGTGATATTAATATTAACGATAATTCAATTTTTGACTTTATTTCGCTTCATGAGCGATAGATGGCAGCACCTGCCGCCTGAATGGGAATATAAGACTGCTAAGAATTTGCAACAATTCTAAAGACGAAATGTCTTTTAATTTTATATATAGCCCAGGAACTCACTACCAATATAAACTACGTATTAAAACATTCAGTTTCATTTTCATCCAAAATTAGGTAAATTCAATTGCAAAAAATCACTTTCAATGGGCCTGTTAATGAATTATTGATGAAATTTTACTGATTGGCAAGATGTGCAAAACTCTTCGACTCGTCCAAGTTCCAATAGGAACTTGGGATACTTTGGATGCAGCAATAAGATTTGCAGCAAGATCTGATCTGTAAGCTGCATCAATCTCATCGGTTTCAAGTATTTCAGTTTCTTCTTTCGTTGGACGGACCAGCGAAAAGGTGACTGCCCCTGGACATGGGCAATCACTGCTAGCCTACGAGGGGAGCGTGCAAGTGTGGCGACGTAATATCGGAACGCCCCCAAGGACCTTTCCGGCCGACTTGATGCCCTTGATGAGACAGACGAAAACCACCGTCCAGCAGAAGAGCAGACAGAGGGCCAGCGACCAGCGGACACTGCCGATGGAGGAGATGCCGCCCGGAGCGTCGCTCAGGTGCAAAACGTACTTCCTGGAAAAACGAAAATCTCATAACTTTTTTGGACGCCATCTTGTTGTTGGAAACCCAGAAGACCAGAAACACTCACTCCCAGTATTCCTGGGCGGCCATGGAGTCGGTGATGCTGACGAAGTTGTCCGGCTTGCCCCACACGGTCGAGTTGGCCGCGGTCTGCAGAGACGATTTTGGATGAAAATAATGCAAAAGTGTGGCAGTTGTGACTGACCACTGGTCATCAGCACCCACCTGGTTGAACTTCCAGCAGCTGCTGTCAGCGCCCCACCACGACTGGCAGTCTGACCAGGGCAGCACCTCCGTGAAGGCAGAGGCCATGTAGAAGACGGCGTAGGCAGCGATCACGCAGTAGACCGGAAGTGTGAGGACGCACGTCAACAGGTTGGTGTAGCCGATGCCTTCGGAAAATTGATGCACAAATTAGTCGGAAACATCAAGTGCATCCTGAGATCTGGGAGGATTGGGCAACTGAAGCTGTGTTTGAGCACTAGGTCTTATATTCGGGGGATATTTTCGTGCGCAAAATCAATCTCCTGTCCATCAATCCGCTTATAAAGGATGTCTTCCAGCTGGAAAGTCATCCCGAGATCTGGGAGGATTGGGCTCCACATTGAGCACTAGGTCTTATATTCGGGGATATTTTCATGTACGAAAATCAATCTCCTGTCCAGCAATCCGTTCATAAAGGATGTCTTCCAGCTGGGAAGTCATCCTGTCTGGGGCTCCAAACACATGTTTTGCAATGTTTTACATCAAATAACCTGCAATGTCACTGTTGAGTCCATGTCTTTTTTTAAAAAATCACGTTTGTGGTACTACAGCATGTCCTTCAAATTTCTCAAATTTGAACCAAAATCGATGAATTTATCATCTGCCTTTCAAAAATTCCCTTTTAACGCTAACATGTCCAAACATTGCAATGAACAACGAAAATCGTGGTATGAATTTGCAGAAAAAGGTCCCATCACACTGATCAAAAGCAACAGTGAGGCGTTTTTTGCCAAAATACACGAATCTTCTTTTTCTTGAAAACTCTTATTAACAACATATATTCAAACATTGAAATCTATCTCTCTTGACCAAAATGGTGGTATGAATTGTGATGTGAATTTGCAAAGAAAAGGTCCCATCACACTGATCAGATACAACAGTGACGTATTTTTTTATTTTTTTTTTTTATTTTGGAAAAATACACGAATCTTCTTTTTCTTGAAAACTGTAGTTGGTAATTAACAACATATGCAAACATTGGAATCTCTCATCACCAAAATCTCGGTATGAATTGTAGTATGAATTTGCAATAAAAAGGTCACATCACACTGATGATATGCAACAGTGAGACGGTTTTTGCAAAAATACCTGTCTTTTTCTTGAAAAATGTCGAGGAGTAGCAACAGTGAGGTGTATATTTTTGCAGAAATGCTCAACTTTTTCCTGTTGAATGTCATCGAATACGAGCCCAAATAACCTTCCAACACGAGAATGAACTAACCTTTCGCTACTGGGCAGCACTTCCAGATGCCCAGAGGCCCCAGGCCCGAGTACTGGCCCAAGACGGACTCCATGAGGCACATGGGCATGCCGAACACGACCGTCAGCACCACGTAGGCCATCAGGAAGGTCCCTGCGGATGATGCGTTTATGTCACACTCTAGTAGGACCCAAGTAGGTGACCAATTGCAGGGTTCATACGCACCTGGATAGTCAGGGAAAGTCAGGGAAGGGCAAAATGGTCAGGGAGAGTCAGGGAAAATCACGTTTTTGTTGGAATTTCAGGGAAAAACTATGATGTTTGCTGGTAAATTAGTCAATTTATAGTCTGTTACACCTCCCCTCTCCCTGAAATATTGAAGAAATCCACAATATTGCTATGCAAAAAGATGTTAGCTTATCCTGCAATAACCACCTAACCCCCTCTTTTTTGCATTTTTTTTTTGCAAAATTTTTCCAAAATCGGTCAATTTTCTCCAGTTGTTTGCAAAAAAATGGCAAATACCAGTTCATTTGTTTGCAAAATTTTGGCAAATACCAGTTCATTTGTTTGCAAAATTTTGGCAAAAACCGGTTCACTTTTTTGCATTTTTTTTGCAAAAGTTTTCCAAAATCGGTCAATTTTTTCCAGTTGTTTGTAAAAAAAATGGCAAATACCAGTTTATTTGTTTGCAAAATTTTGGCAAAAACCGGTTCAGTTTTTCGCACTTTTTTTTTTGCAAAATTTTTCCAAAATCGGTCAATTTTTTCCATTCGTTTGCAAAAAAAAAAAAATGGCAAATACCAGTTCATTTGTTTGCAAAATATTGGCAAATACCAGTTCATTTGTTTGCAAAATTTTGGCAAAAACCGGTTCACTTTTTCGCATTTTTTTTGCAAAATTTTTCCAAAATCGGTCAATTTTTTCCATTTATTTGCAAAAAAAAATTGCAATTATTGCGATTATTCCATCTAATAGTTTACGAATAATTTGACATTATACATGTGAAAAGCCTAAAAAACACCCAGTATTTTTACACAATTTTTAAGTCAGGGAAATTTACTCGTGTTGGTCAGGGAGAGTCAGGGAGAGTCAGGGAGATGACTTTGTAAATTTGAGTATGAACCCTGTAGTAGGACCCGAGTAGGTGGCCCATGATTGACCCCTGGTCATCCTACTTACCACCGCCGTTCTCCTTGGCCACGTAAGGGAAGCGCCACAGGTTGGCCAGACCCACGCAGGAGGCGATGCTGGTCAGCAAGAACTCACGACGACATGTCCAGTGGCCACGCTCGGGAAGCTTCTCCTGTTGGGGCACTTGAGGCCCTTGGGTCACTCGGGGCCCTAGGGGACAGTCGTCCAGCGACGATCGCTGCACATCGCTCACCCACTGCGAAACCTGGGGAAGAAATTATGCATCGACTATAGTATATGGCGTAGCAAAGGGAAAGATGACCACTGCCACCATGCACTGATGTGAAAATTATTGAATTTATTGATTTTTTTTATCAAAGTTGATGATAAAATTGATGGTTTCATCAAAGGCAAATCTGGAAGACCGATGATGAATTTCTTTCTCCACAGTTGACTGATGACACTGACCAGTTTATTTAAAAATAAAAAAATAAAAAAAATTAAAAAAGGGACAATTACAATTGATATTGATGATATCAAATTGAAAATAATTGGAAGGAAATAAGTTATTATCGAAATCAGATGAAAAATATTGGATTTTGGAAATACATGTCATGCAGATTTCTAAAAAAAAATGCACAGCTGAAACACTATTGATTTAAGTAGTGTTTTTCATTTAAAATGTTTTATTTATTTATTTAAAAATAGGAAAACTCCAATTTTTCTTGTATGCATTTCGTTTTTACAAACGAATAATTTTACAAATGATGGATTTTGATCAAATGTTTTGAGAAGAAATGACACTTTCAGCTGCTCACACTACCACTGACCGAAAATAATTTGAATAATGAATTTTTAAACATTATATTTCATAATATTTGTTATTTAAAGTATTATATTTATATATAAAAAAATTATATTTCATGATATTTTTTATTTTAAATATTATGAAATATAGTGTTTAAAAATTCATTATTCAAATTACTTTCGGTCAGTGGTAGTGTGAGCAGCTGAAAGCGTCATTTCTTTTTAAAACATT
Organism: Cylindroiulus punctatus; assembly: GCA_034695085.1. NCBI lineage: Eukaryota > Metazoa > Arthropoda > Diplopoda > Julida > Julidae > Cylindroiulus > Cylindroiulus punctatus. Next base: position 15,364 of record JAQFYZ010001551.1, read on the forward strand.
TGATCAAAATTGATTTATTTAAGTTTTATTTATTCGTTTTTGGTGAAAAAAACTGGAATTAAATCTATCGTGTGTCGTCACCAGTTGCATGAAGAGGTTTTTCATTTCCAAATATATCACCTTTTAGATAATTTTTTTTTGAAAAAAACACCTTAAAATCAAATAATATACACGTATACCAGCTCCATACATATCCATCATTGATATTTCAGTTTTCAAATGAACTTTTTTTTAAATGCGCTGTTGTGTCCTCAGGTGACAGTTGTCACATTCTGCAGGCGTATTGAATTGAACTGAACTGAATTGAATTGAATGTACTCACTCGACCACTGTCCGACATGGTCCCAATGGCGATGGTCAGGCGGGCGTCCGAAAGGACCCTTTGCTTGTCAACGTCACGACGCACCATTTTTGGACAATATTTCCTTCCTGACTGCAGTTGCTTGAGTGAGGACTCAAGACTGACTCAAGACTGACCAACAGCTTCCGTTTTCCACACCTGTGACCACGAGGTCTGTCCTGGTGATAATGCCTTTGTTTCGTTGTTGCAAGGTGTTGATGACGAAATTAACACCTAATTGCTCAATAATTAGCTGAAATCGACGAATTTAATGGATGGCCGACCCACCACTCAGCGCTGAGCTAGACTTGAGAACGGGAGAGAGGGAATAGAAGTGGAAAAATTTAGCGAAAATATGTTCACCAACCTATTTATAGGGGTCGAGGAATTTTGGGAATCCATTGGGTCATTTTGGGACACAGGGGGCCAATTTTTTTAATCCTGTTTCCAATTGCATTCTTTTGCAAGGGGTTGACCTGACTTGACCTAAGGTTGGAACTGCAATCTTGCATTTTAAGTCATGATATAAATGCATGCGTTTGACTTGGTTTTTTAACATTAAGTTGGAAATGTTGACAATTTTTAGCTTTTTTTAAAAAACAAAAAAATTTCGGTTTCTGGAAATCTAATTTTTATTAAGTTATTTTGAATAAATGTCAGAGGAAATTTTTAGATTTTTATGGTGAAACTTGGTGTAAAAAAATTATGTAAGTGATTTTACATTAAAAAGCACCGATGTCATGGTTTTGCTAAAGTATATACGGTTTGTTGTTTTTAGAAAAAATCAGTCTGTATTATCAACTTTAGAAATTTATTATGGGTTTTATTAATGCTCGTGTCTGGTTGTTTCCAAGTTTTTGTGTGAAAAATTCAGTCCGTTTTGTTAAAAATACCTGTGGGTCAAAATGGTCTGAAAAATGTTTTTTTTTAAAAATTATAGACAGCTTAGTTGTCAACTTTACTGTAATCAAAAACAACACAGTGACATAGTTTAACCAAAAATTTAAATCATCATGTATTATAAAAACTTTCTTTTTTTTAAATTTGCATGTCCCTTAAATTTAATTTACACAACATGCTTAAAATGAGAAGAAAAACCTTTATTTAACATGATTTTTTGAGAGAATTTGACCATATATGCCCCAGGTTGTACGACAAATTTTAAAACATATTTAATTTGTTATATTGTTAAATCTGAATTTGGCGAGAACCCAACTGGTTCGTTGAGATTTCCGCTGTCAGTTTTTTTTTATTTTACTGTATAATTAATTGGAGGAGGGAAAGCTTGGGTCTGATTTGGAAGATGACGATTTGCACTATTTCGAGCTTATTAAATGCTCGGCGTTATGAAATCAACAGGTTTGTGCTAATAACAGCTGCCTGTAAAAGCGAGAAAATTAGCATCGGTTTTTACGATGATGGATTTCGCCATGTTGTTACACTCGTTTTTTTTTATTTTTTCAAAGTCAAATCCATAAAAATAAAACCAATTCAGCATGTTTTAAGGTCGATTAAAATAAAGGGTGGTGCAATTTGCACATCGTCAAACAACAATTTAATGCATGCACTATATCGCAGGGGCAAATGCAAGGGGCTGCACAGAAATACATTTATTTGTGGTCTGTTTTTCAAGAAAATATCTGTGATATTTAAGGAAAAATCACAGTTTGAAACAATTTGCACAAAAAATTTAAACAAAAAATAGCCAGAACGAACACGAACTACATGTATAATTGGAAAACATTGCCACACAGCTATTTTACATTCTCACATTGTTTTCTGACAATTTGATTTGTTACGACTTGATCGTTGACAAATATTGTATGTCCTAACTGAAATCCTAACTGAAAATTTATCAAAATATGCACAAATTGCTGCAAAAAAACAAAAACAAAACAAAAACAGCATGGACAAGCAATAAGCTTGTTTATAAATTCAAAATGTCTACATTGCCAGACGGCGTTTTTCATAATCAATTTTTTTTGTTAATTTAATTAGTTGTGACTTGATGATTGACAAAGTATAGCTTAACTGAAATAATAACTGATAAATTTATCACAAGTTGCACAAATTGCTGCAGAAAACACCATGGACAAACAATGAACTAGTTTATAAATTCAAAGTGTTTACATTGCCAGACGGCGTTTTTAATTATCACATTTTTTTTAAAAAATTTTTTTTGTCTGAAAATTTAATTAGTTGTGACTTGATTGACAAAGTATAGCCTAACTTAAATTGATCCCAATTTGCACAATTTTCACAAAATACTGACAAAAACAGCCGGGACAGACGGAACTAATTTAGGAATTTAGTTTTCCACATTGCTGAGCAGCTCTTTATCCCATCACTGTTTTTTTTTAAATTAAATTAATTGTGTATTTTTGAAAAATCGTCCATTTTGAAACTTTCAAATTTGGCGGGCGGCGCTCTCGAGGCGCTCAGCACTCGCTCCGGAGGCGCTCCGCACGCGCATGATGCACGTGTAGTTGCCGGTAGGGGCGCACGCTCATTCTGATTGGCTGAAATCGCGACCCGACTCCGCGAAGGCGTAATTGATGTTTCCGTTCTGCTTTCTGTTCCAAAGCGCCATTTTGGATGTTGCCAGGTGCTTGAGCTGAACGAAAACCGTCAATTTCGTCGAAATTTCAGGTAATAATCGCGGCCTGGCTTACTAATATCGAGCCGGTATGCACCGACGTCGTCGAGGTCAGTTTTCAGGCCCCGGCGACCCGTCAGTTTACTGGAAACGGCGGCCGAAATGCTGTTCGAATAATTGCTGGCCACTAGTTCGAATTGTGGCAAATGCATCTTTCTTTTGGTGCAGTTTTTGTTATAAAACTGCGGTTTTTAATCGTTGCAGATACTGCCCAAGGAGTCCGCCGACCCTCCCGGTTAACTCGGTTATAGAAATGTACGTGATCGCCGGTTTTGGTAACGAGAAAAATGCCCTTGCAGCCTTGCTATGATCTGACAGGTGGACATTGTCATCCTATGGAGACAGTACAGGGGTGACCCAAAAGAATTTTGTTGTAATGAAGCTTAGTGCAGGCCTTACACGGTCAATAATGCTGCCGGTTTCATCAAATATCGGCTGGGTGATTCCCCTAGCAAGCTGAGCTGAAATACTGACTGCCAAAGAAAACGTGTAGGGTCGTGCAGGTGTATACTGATGAAGTCTCCTAGCAGACTGAACTCAAATACTGATAGTGTAAGGTTAAACAAATATTGGGGCTTACTGTCCGTATGAGCAATTCAATTGAATTCAACTCGGTACCCTACTGTCAGTATTTTAAGTACCATGTGGTAGGGGGGGTCTAGTCCATTAACCCGAGTTAAGTTCGAAGGGTACCACCATGTTGTGGCGGACACCAATACCTTCATTGTCGAAATGAATTTCTCGTAGCTTAAGGCTATCATTTGGAAGAGAATTCCAACGTCTGTTTGCATGCGAGAAATAGGACCAGTAATACGGATCCGAGCGTGCGTGGATTTCCATAAGTGGATTGCGATGACAGTGTCTACCACCTCGGCGGTTTCGTTTAAAAATTCCCTCCACCGAGTTAGAATTTTCCGACGACGTAACAAATTTATCAAAAAGCCCCATGCATCGAGCCTCCCGTCTTGCTCGTAACGAATCCCATTGGAGACCTCGGATCATTTGAGTAACGCTCTGGTCTCGCTCGTAGTTACCCGTAACAAATCTAGCAGCTCTGCGCTGTACCATTTCGATTTCATGCACCTGACCCACCCGGTAAGGATTCCATTGAGCATCAATGATGTTGATGATCTTTATTCACTGTTTCTATGCAAGCGTGAGTTCATCGGTGCATACTGATGGATTCACCTAGCAAACTTGGGATGAAATGCGATCAAGACGCGAGGCTGAAAGCATGGGGCTCTTTGAAAAATTTACATTATCAAGTAATTGTAATTTGGTGGAGGGAATTGTCAAACGCAACCAGCGAGGCGATAAGAACTGTCATTCCAATCCCCTTGTGGAACTCCGAGCACACTCGGATCCGTATTATTGGTCTTTTTTCTTGCATGCCATTCGACATTGGAATACTCTTGCAAAGGACAGCCTTAAGCTGCACAAAATTCAATCTTACAATGATGTTGGTGTCCACCCCATAGAGGTGGCAATTACCGAGTAATATTGGGCTGATGGATTACACCCCCTACCACATGGCACATCAAATGCTGCTAGTAGGGTACTGAGTTGAAATGCTGACAGTGAAGCAAATGGTGTAGGGCTGTGAAAGTATACTGATAAATTCTCTCAATCTAGCTGCTAAGGGTCTTCAAGTAGAATCGTTTTCCATGCACAGCTTTCGCATAGCAAATCAGGTTAGAGCCGGCTTAAAAGCCGCATGGAAACTTGATTGACTGTGTTAGGTCTGCTTAGCAGTGCTTTAATAAACCAGTGATACATGGCATCGGCTTCTGTCTCGAACGCGAGGTCATTCAACGTTGTCTGTTGGATCGCGTTCGATCTGGTTTGAATACTAGCTTTGTCGCAACTTAGGTCTTCACGGAGGAAACGAAAGCCGGACCACACCTTCAAGTACATCCAGCAGAACGGTACGTTGAGAGCGGCTCGATATCTTTCGGACGTTCGAACATGTTCAGAATTTCGCTAACAGGCAGGAGTGCAAAACGAAAAATCACAAAAAACAAATGCCTCCTCGTGTTTCACGTAGAAAAATCCGATGGGAAGACGGAAGATGCCGAGAAGGTGAAGGAGGCAGACGGCGACAAAGGTGCGGAAAAGGCGGAGGCCGCAAAGGGCAAGGGGGCCAAAGGCGCCGCGGAGGACGCTGACTACGAGCCACCGAACAAAAAGGAAGCCGGGAAGGACGAGAAGAAACCCGGAGAGGCTGAGGCCCCGGCAGCAAAGAAGGATCCGTACGACTTCCTCTCGGACAGCGACAGGAAGCTGATGCAGACAGACATTCTGGAGTTTCTCAAGCGCTTCGCCCCCAAGTTTTACGTGCCCGTCTATAAAACGTGGACCATTCCAAAATCTGCGGTTCATTGAGGCAGTCCCGAACCGTTGTGGCGAGTCGTTTGCTCTCGACCACGGTACCCATCATTGGCAATTCAAAGAAGTAACCTGGTTGAAATAATTTTTATATGCATTTTCATCTGTTCGCTATGTCGGGTCATTACCCGGATGATGCTTGGTTCAGATACCCAACCCATATTCATGTGCCCATTCTCAGCTGTTGAAAGCACTACCAATAAAACTTTGATTAAAACATGTTGTGATTGCATCCATGTAATATGCTCATGTGAATGGCATTCAGGCCAGAGTACCCCTATTGCTCACTAGTGGTGAATTTCTGTGCTCGACAGAACAAAATGGAGAATGTTGGCTTATGAAGTCTCCGAGAGTCGGCAACGACTGAACGGCTAATAATAATAATAATTTTGGTAAGACAGTATGTTGAGCGTAAAAGGCAGCTGCGAAAACAGTCGAGGTTTATTTTCAGTAACACAAAACACTGGAATGTATCGAAGAGTTAACAGCGCTAGGCTTGCATCGGGGGCGAACTGAGTTTCTCGGTGACTTCCCGCAGCTTCTCCTGCAAGAATTCCAGCCTGGCGACCGTGTCCGGCTGCAAGGGCATCCCGGACGACTTCTCGAATTGCTGCAAAGAGCAAAAATGTTGACAGTTTGGCTTAAATGCGCGAACAGATCCTCGCTGTCATAACTGACTTTCCTTAAACCTTAAGTACGGTTGGGTCAATTTAACAAATTCATTTGCATCTAAATTTGCGCGACATTCAACAATGTTGTACTGGCGACCTTCTTCAGGTGCTAGTATTTGAACATAAATGGGAACGTTGATGCAAATAAATTTGTAAAACTGTCCGAACCGTTTAATAATCAACTGGTCACTGTGTTTGGCATGCGTATACTCTGACTTCCTGCTAACAAACTTGCCTTGATCGTAGATATCGTGCTGTTCAGCATCAGTTTCGCGGACGAAAGATGCTGAGCTGATAGCGTGCCGGGTGCCTTGCTCGATAGCTGCATTTGAGCTGCGCGGGAAGGAAACAGTTAGCATTTTGATTGTCAAACTGTAAAGCGAAATGCGCTTCGGTTTCAAGAAAGCTCACCGTTGGCAAGGTCGAGACTGATCTCGAGCACGTCTTGGCGCGTCGCGGGGTCCTTCTCCCAGTCCCGCGTCTGCGAGAAACTCCGGTATGACTTCTGGTAGTACTGAGCCACCTATGAGAAAAATTGTGTCACGAAAATGTGCGAACCGAGATCGGCAGTTTACGCGTCGTAACTCACTTTGTGCAACGCTTCGTCCGTTAGCTCGTCCCTCGAGGCGATCAACTTGGCATACAGCCACCAGAGCTGGCCGTTGGCGGTTATCTAGCGACAGGGAAAAGATCAGTAACATGGACATGTCCGTAACAATAAATTACGGTAACACGCAGTAGCCGCTCACCGTTGCGGTGAGCCTGCCGAACAGCTCCGACAGCTTCTGAAATAAGTTAGCGGCCGATCTTCCCTCGCGGTCGGGGATCCCCTCGACCACCGCCCTCACCAGAATGCCCAAAACCTGAAATAGAAAGGTTTTTGAAATAACTACTAAATAATCCAACGCTTTGCGGTAAGGAAAAGGTACTTTCAACATTTGTCCGCCAGGTGGCGCCACGTGGCGAAGAAGAAAAAAACCGTAATTTTTCTTTGCCGAGATTCTAACTCAGGATCTGCCATGACTATGGTATATGCAAGACAACCTATATGTTGCCGCGACTGCGGTATATGCGAGACAACCTATATGTTGCCGCGACTGCGGTATATGCGAGACAACCTATATGTTGCCGCGACTGCGGTATATGCGAGA